>JAJJMC010001899.1:0-15651 GCA_023531435.1 Papaver californicum | reverse complement strand
ACTAGTACGCAAAACAAAGCAGGAAGATGGTGAAAAGTCGTCAGGACTGTGGCTGCGACTGGGATAAACGAAAACCTTAGTATTGTTGTTCTTTTATAGGAGAAGAAATCTTTTGAGTTTTAAAACGGTGAAAATTTAATTTGAAATATTAAATCCCCATTAAAACACGAACGTTAAGATTCTTTTTATTTAAAAAATATTTATGATTTCATTTAATTCAAAACGGTAAAATATTTATTTAAAAATAAAGAAACATTTTCTCATTGATGGGTACACGTGTGCACACGCAGGCACACGCAAGCACGCGCCAGGCACACGCCAATGGTCACGCCAAGGCTCACGCCAAGGCTCACGCCAGGGCTCACGCTAAGGCTCGCGCCAATGGTCGCACCAATGGTCGCACCAATGCTCACACCAAGGCTCGCACCAAGGCTCGCACCAAGGCTCGCACCATGGGTCGCACCATGGGTCGCACCATGGGTCGCTCCAAGGGTCGCACCAAGTGTCGCGCCAAGGCTCGCGCCAAGGCTCGCGCCAAGGCTCGCACCAAGGCTCACGCCAAAAACACACGTAAAAGCACACGCAAGCACCGCAAGCTCCGCAAGCCCGCAAGCCCGCGGCCTGCGGTGCTTCGGTGCGAAGCACCGCACATGTATGCATTTGCCCACTAGTCCATTTCCCAAGTCCATATCCAATCCACTAGTTCTTTTCCTTATATAGAATATATGTGGTAATATGCATGAACTTCCTCCGTGGTTTGCCCAATGTGGGATAATCAAAGGTTTCTCATTCACTAAGAAGTGAAAATGGATGGCTTTAATTCCGCCCAAGTTTGGACTAGTGATCCTAGCACCCATCAAGCTAATTAAAGTAACAAAAATTAATTTAAGTAAGAAACTATTAATTTTAGTAATATCATTTTCATTTCCCAACAAAAGTCCTAGACGAAAAATCAGCAAAAGCCCTAGCAGCGAGAAATGTAGCCAGGGCCAGGCACCTGGAAACCATAGAATAGACCGGTGAGACTTCAGGGATACCGTTCATCGGGAACCGTAATCTCACTCCAGGAGGAATCTTCGACCACCTCCCCTATAAAGGAGTCGTGGAAGAAACACAAACGAACCAGAGGAATCATCCTGAGGACCCAATCCCTCCGATAATCGAGACAATGATCGAAGAAACTATGCCAGCAATGCAGCACAGGCAACAAACGCTGCGGCTGAAGCCGAAGCTGCCGCAAGGGCGGAAGAAGCAAATCGAGTCGCAGCGGAGATTGCCGGTCGTAATACGCAGAATATAGCCAACTTGAAAAAAATCATACGAGGCCATCCAAATGGCAGTAATGCTAAAAGAAACGTTAAAGGGACAAAAAGAGTACAAAGAAGCTATGCATTACTTACCACAAGAGAATCAAATGTTGAAGGAGCGGTTGATAAAAGAGTCTAATGACTCGCAACAGAAGACCGAGACCCGGTTGTTGGATCAGGAAGAGGCATAAAAAAAGTGTCTTATTTGAACTCATTTCTATATTGCTTTTTCTCAATTATTGTACTAATATTATCATTTTATATGTTTCTAGGTATTTTTGGAAAATAAATAATTGTGGAAAATACGTGACTCGAAAAGTGTTGAAGGCACCTCCGATAAATTACTAAAGGCACCCCTAGGAAAATTGATAAAGGCACCCATGCAAATGATAAAGGCACCCACCTTCCTAATTTAAATTTGAACTTGGCGGGAAGATATGTCTCTCGATCTGTGACAAGTAATTCAGGTGATATTTTGGGATAGTTTCAAATATAAATGACAAGATACTCTCTTGTACAAGCAATCAAGATCAAATCAGAAGCAAATCGAATAATATCTTAGTAATAGTTGTTTCCCGGTGAAAAAATAGAAAGAGATATACTCGGAGTTGATACGGGTTTGTGAAAAGAAAATTTCACGATAAAGCAACAACTATAGCAACAAAATCAAGAGATGTTGTTCTCGTGTTTTAAAAATAGAAACAAATCAAAATCATGAAAGAAAATATTCTCGGGTTTTATTGCCGAGATTTTTTCTCATTGAAGAAAAAAAGATATTGAGAAGATTCAAGAAGCTTTCGTGTGTTCTAGTATATATAGAGAGGTTTGTAGAAGAGTTGAGGGGGATGGCTCTGTCCAGAACCAAAGAAATCAAAAAATCAGAAAATTTGTTCATGATCGTGATGACGAAGATGAAGAAATCGTTGCTAAAAGGTGGAAGCTTCCGTGGCCAAAAAGTTGAAGATTCTGTTGTTAAAGCTTTTAACTTTGCAACATTTATCTTCAGTTTGCAACACCTACCTTGTAACAGCGAGTCTGTAATGCTAATACACCGTTGCAAACTCGCTGCTTTTATTATTTTCTCTTCTTTTCACTTTTGTAAACACTTTTGAGCCATGAATCATTACTTTGAGCAAGTGATTGATATGAGGAGATAAACCCCTTTGCTGAGGTGAAGGAGGAAGCCATTGTTCCAAGAAAAGTGGTATATTTCTATTTTAATTGATTTTTGCAATTTCTTTTATATTATTTGCTTTGATTAAAAATTGATTTAAGGATTTTTATTAAGCAGTTGTGACTTCTTTTGATAGAGCATGCTTAGCCTAGGGTTTTTGATGTTCTATACTTTTAATTTATAATTATTACTTTGAAAATCTACTTTTGCAACATATTAAAATCACTTTAAACTTAAAGAATTGCATGAATTTTGATTAGATTGAATCACTTTAATTGGTTAATGGTGAAATCCATAACCTCAGTATTTGTGAATATTACTTTCATCTTTATGTATATTTTCTAGTTTAAAAATAAGTTTATTAAATCTAGAATCAATCTTCATAAGTTCAAGAGTTTGAAACCCATTCTTACCACCATCTATAATTTACATCAATTTTTGGTGCCGCCGACGCGGACTTGTTTTAAGATTTTTTTTAGTTTTTCTAGGTTAGTTAGTTTAGTTAGATTTTTATTTTTATTTGTTCTATTTTATGTTTTTGGGTATTTTTCTTTGTATTACAGGTTTTGGATCAAAAAGAAATTGAAGCCAAAGATTATATTGATTGATTAAAGACTTGGAGTCAAAGATAAATTGAAAAGAGCGGAAAAAGAAGACAAGATTTTTTTTAATAATTATTTTTTCTAGTTAATTTTTTTGAATTTTTTTTAGGGTTTTTATTTTTCTTTTTAGAAAATTGTATTAGGAAATTCTTATTATTTTTTTAATTATTTAAGGTATTTTTCTGTTTTTTCTTATTTTTGGACTTTGGACGTTTGGACATTATTATTATTTTTTTAAACCCTACAGAAGGGTAATTTAAATATAAACTGTAACATGGAAGGATGACAATTACGATATTGTCTCAGCCTCTTGGGTTCGTACAATGACATAGGAGTCGGTGGCCCGAGTCGACTACAACTGATTCATCCAACGTCTGGTACGGGAGGTAAGACTCGATCAACCCACGAATCCCCTGCAAGTGGGTTTGATGTATTCCTTCGTATGCATATATGTTGAGGAACTGAATATGTATTTATTTTCCAGTAAAGGGCAAAGACTGGCCATATAAGATAAGGACTCGGATTTCATCACCGTTTCCTTCTTGCCCGTCTTAGGAACATGTTACCTACGTGAACCTAAGCCTAAAATTTGACTAGAAAGAGACCTATAGGGTAACGAGCTTATTGGAAAGTCATTCAAAAGGAAAGTATTTGTTACTCTGTTAGCCCAACTCAAAGTTCAGGAAGATTATTTTAAGTAGATTCGAGCCACCTTGTAACCCAAGGAAATGTTGCCAAAGAGGCAGAGTTGTCAAAGCTCCTTAGAGCTTATCCTGTTTATATTCGACTTAATCTAATTCAGATCGTTCTAAGAGATTTGCTAAAACTGTAAATAGTTTCCTTTTGAAAGAATGTAAGCTGGTCTAGAAATAATCTAAGTGGAGCCATCATGATTTTTGTTTGCTAGATTCAATAGGTTTGACTTGGTTGAGTCGGCCTTGTTTGTGTATGTTTAGAACCCCCTTCCTGTTAGGATTTATTTTCTTAGATTTTTTGTAAATATATTAGGAAGTTTTTGTCAGAAAATGTCGAACTGGTATTATGAGGACCAATACAATGAATATCTGACTGAATTTCAAAATAGACATTATCCGTACTATCAACATGGTGTGGATAGTAGTCGGGACCACCATCAACCTTTTGGAGGTTATTACTCATACCAGGGTGATCCTAATTACTATTCATATACACACCCGTCATATGAACATGAAAATGAGCAAAATTCGAGTTCTTTGTCTTGGAGGGATACCCTAAAGCAGATGCGATCTAATACTTCTTATGATCCATTTATTTTTCTAGAGAATTCCCTCAAGAAGTTGACTGAGAATATAAAAAGGTTTGAATTAAGTGTGAGAGGAACAAATAGTAGTCCAACTCCTTCTCTTAGAATCACACGAGCAGTTGCTATCTAGTATTCCTTATGATCCATTTGTTTCTCTAGAAGAATCCCTCAAGGAGTTGACTGAAACAAAAATGTTAAGATTAAATTGGGGGGGGGGGGGAACAAATAGTAGTCCATCTCTTTCTCTAGAGGAATCACATGAGCAGTTGCAATCTAGTACTCCTTATGATCCATTTGTTTTTCCAGAGGATTCCCTCAAGCAGTTAACTGAGAATACAAATAGGGTCGCATTAAGTGTGAATGAAAGTCTTACAAAGAATAATATTGCTCAAAATGATTTTAATTGCCAATATAGTGCTACCCTTGATAATTATTCACCTAGTCAAGAGGACGAGGATAGAATTGGTAATACTACTCATTTAGACGAGGTTCAAACATCTTCATATTATTATGATGAGGATTGTATTGAAGAAGAACTTGAAATATACAAGAAAAGTGATCAAGAAATTGTCACTCCAATTGTGCTTCATGATGATAGTGTTATTTTTAGTTCAAATCCAAATAATTTTAATGATTATTCACCTATTCAAAAGAAAGAGGATTTGACTAAAAATACCACTGTTTTAGACGATGTAGAATTTTCTTGTTTTGAAGCCGATAATGGTTTAGAGGAACTGGTTTATCCTGAGAATACTGTTTTAGAGTCCAGCAATTTAGAAACAATAGTCTTAGGTAACAAAGATAGACCCGTAGAGATTTTAAATATGAGTGAGGATGCACCACCTGATTATAACCTAGAAGAATCAATTGACCATTTTCAGGAATCTGACGATCTAGAAATTATGAATTCCAACCCAGTTCCAACAATGCACTTTTCGGACCGAGAAAGCGGAACTGCTTGACGTTGCATATTAGAACTCATTAAAGCCCGATTCGCGTCATTATGTTCGATAAAAGGAATAAGGGAAGCGCCGGGATAACTAGAAGCCTATTCTCCTTCAATTATTTATTTATACCACTATATATATAAAGATATAAAAAAGTTGATAATTAGACTGCTTTATTTAGATTTCATTTAGGCCTAGTTAAAGATTTTTCAGTTTCACTTGAAGCTTAGTCATAGGAGATGTAAAAAGAAGATGTGACTAATCTATCTAAAGACACTGAAAACTCTAAATTTGGGGGTGACTATCATTCTACATGTGCTTTACCTTTGACTCTTAGAAAGGTCCCTAACTTGGGACTTGACTTATGCACCTCAACCATTTTTCGAGATCATCTTCAAACTAGATTCCCTAAGCCTGTTGATGTCCAAAAAGAAGTTCAATTATTAGAGACCCATCCTCTGGTTGATATGGTCTACCCAGGCGATAATACCAGGATTGACTTTGTTTTCCCACCAAAAAAATTTCTTCCAATTGTGGAAACGTTTGAATTTCGAATGTGTCAGTTATTAAATTTTAAGACTAAGCCTAATTACTTTAGGAGATTGGAATCAACACATTTGCTTAAGAATGATCACCATTTTCATAGTAGTCAACTGTGTAGGTCAAATCTAATTGACTTTGAGGATCCATAATTATTCAGGTTATTATTATGTGCTTCTAAGTTTTTAGTTGAGTTCTTCCAGACTCTACAACCTGACTCTCCGGATCCTGCCAATGAGGAAATCCAGCCTATGAAAATATTTTATCTAGACCCTTTTATAGAGCCTGAACTTGAACCACAGCTAGATGGAGTTGTCTCAAAAAGAAAACTAGATAAGGGTGTGCTCTGTTTGTTCACTTTCTGGGCCTGTTGCAGTTTTCTTCTATTTTGGATAACATTATTTTATTTAGATGACCCACAGTTGTTCCGACTGTTGCTATATGATTCTATGAGGTGACTAATTCTTTCTTAGTCTGGCTGAAGACTTTAAACTTAGCACTTTCTTGGGAGGTAATCCATGCTCATGCGGCACAATAATATTTTTCCTTAACTCCTTTCCTTTGATTGGTAATAGTTTCTCCTTGTTCATTCTTTTAATAATTCATCTTTGGAACATTGAGGACAATGTTAGATTTAAGTTTGGGGGTAAGGGAGAAACTTTTGGTGAAATATGAAATTCCAAAGTCTAGAAACTTGTGAACAATTCAGGATGACACTAACCATTCTAGGTAGATGGAAACTTAGCTCTTTTTCTATAGGAATTGGTGTTCCCAACTAAATGGTCTATTCATAAAAGGATGCCTAGCTCAGGTGTTAGAAATAACATGATAGTCGTCACCATATCTCGGAATCATCATAACCATATCTCTTTCTGTTTTTATTTTTGCAATTTCGTGTTTCTCTAAGTGATTTGGTGGGGCACTAGTATCGACTTGTTATCATCGTTGGGATAAAGTAGAGTGATTGAGATCAAGCCCCATTATTGTATTGAGACCAAAAAAATAAAAAATAAAAATAAAATGGAGTAAATAATTATTTTTAATAAATCGACCGCTGGGGCCCTTGTATATACTAGCTGAGTCGATATTAGTATAAGGATAAAGACCAGTGGGAGCGTATCTCAATCTATTAAAATTCATCCTGGCGGCGACCTTCAGACAGATATGGGAAACACCATTCACCTTAGTCAACATGTGAAAACTTCATCATCTCTATATCCATCTTCTAAATCTATTCATGTGATTGAACTTTGATTGTTTCTGAGTATCGTGGTTGAACGACTATCTAAGTAGAGCTTTGTTTTCTTATATATGAATTTTAGTATGCTGAGTGCAAACTCGTGTACATCAATTAGACTCATATAGGGTAATGATTCCCATAGCCTAAGAATTTAGTATGCCAACTAAATAGCTTGTTTAGTGTTTATCCTCAATCATTCATAAGTAGCTAGGATTTGGAGTAAAGGTTTTGTGAGTATACCTCTTGTAAACCCTTACGAAACAAAACTCGTCCACTAGGGACACCTAGGGGTTTAAAGGCTTATTGCACACGCTAAGTGCAATCGCGATGCCTGCGAAAGTGAGTTAGGATTTTTATTTTCTAGATTAGATTTGCTCAAGGACTAGCAAATAATAAGTTTGGGGGTATTTGATAGACACATTTATGTGTCTTATTTGAACTCATTTCTATATTGTTTTTTTCTCATTATTGTACTAATATTATCATTTTATGTGTTTGTAGGTATTTTTGGGAAATAAATAATTGTGGAAAATACGTGACTCAAAAAGTGTTGAAGGCACCCCCGATAAATTAATAAAGGCACCCACCTTCCTAATTTAAATTTGAACTTGGAGGGAAGATATATCTCTCGATCTGTGACAAGTAATTCACGTGATATTTTGGGATAGTTTCAAATATAAATGACAAGATATACTCTTGTACACACAATCAAGAACAAATCAGAAGCAAATCGAATAATATCTTGGTAATCGTTGTTTCCCGGTAAAAAAATAGAAAGAGATATACTCGGAGTTGATACGGGTTTGTGAAAAGAAAATTTCTCGACAAAGCAACAACTATAGCAACAGAATTAAGAGATGTTGTTCTCGTGTCTTAAAAATAGAAACAAATCAAAGTCATGGAAGAAAATATTCTCGGGTTTTATTGCCGAGATTTTTTCTCATTGAAGAAAAAAGGATATTGAGAAGATTCGAGAAGCTGTCGTGTGTTCTAGTATATATAAAGAGGTTTGTAGAAGAGTTGTGGGGGGCTGGCTCTGTCCAGAACCAAAGAAATCAAAAAATCAGAAAATTTGTTCATGATCGTGATGAAGAAGATGAAGAAATCGTTGCTAAAAGGTGGAAGCTTCCGTGGCCAAAAAGTTGAAGATTCTGTTGTTAAAGATTTTAACTTTGCAACATTTATCTTCAGTTTGCAACACCTACCTTGTAACAGCGAGTCTGTAATGCTAATACACCGTTGCAAACTCGCTGCTTTTATTATTTTCTCTTCTTTTCACCTTTGTAAACACTTTTGAGCCATGAATCATTACTTTGAGCAAGTGATTGATATGAGGAGATAAACCCCTTTGCTGAGGTGAAGGAGGAAGCCATTGTTCCAAGAAAAGTGGTATATTTCTATTTTAATTGATTTTTGCAATTTCTTTTATGATTATTTGCTTTGATTAAAAATTGATTTAATGATTTTTATTAAGCAGTTGTGATTTCTTTTGATAGAGCATGCTTAGCCTAGGGTTTTTGATGTTCTATACTTTTAATTTACATTACTTTGAAAATATACTTTTGCAACATATTAGAATCACTTTAAACGTAAAGAATTACATGAATTTTGATTAGATTGAATCACTTTAATTGGTTAATGGTGAAATCCATAACCTCAGTATTTGTGAATATTACTTTCATCTTTTGTGTATATTTTCTAGTTTAAAAATTAGTTTATTAAATCTAAAACCAATCTTCACAAGTTCGAGAGTTTGAAACCCATTCTTACCACCATCTACTATTTACATCAAGGAGACCCAAACAAGCAAATTGTTGTCAGCCCAAAACCAATCGTCGTCAGACCAAGGGGGATGAACGTCCAGAATGTCCCTAGTGATTCGACTTACGCGCCTTCAAGGTCAAGAGGCACAACCATCCAGAACCACATGGAAGATGTATACGAACATATGGAAATGCTAAGGGAAGAGCTGAAAGGTTTGAAATCCCTCCAAGAGGGTAGGGAAAGGCTAGAAGAGGTCATTCGAGAGGCTCGCACGTCACCATTCACATTCTACATCATGAACGTGTGACGGCAACAAAGACCCTATAAGCCATCTGAGGTACTATGCGCGTGTACTCGCTCATTGGGAAACCAATAATATCATCATGTGCAAGTATTTCCCATCCAGCTTTTACTTGATATGAAGGCATCATCCTTGACATAGTTCGACAACCTACCACCAAATTCAATCGACTCTTACAGGCAGCTCACCAAAGTCTTACTGTAGACCTACATGTACAATATGACCACCAAAGCAAGCATGTACAAGCTCTTTGCATTGGAAATCGGGCCCTGGGAAACGCTTAGAGAATAAATCGATAGGTGGGTTAGAATCTGCTAATTCATAGGGAGAGTAGATCCAATTGTCAACATCAACTTCTTCAAATATGGAGTGGATAGAGAGTTTCGATTGTTTGAAGAGTTATGCACCATCAACCCGCCTATCACCACTGAAGGAGAGCTCTGGGTCATTCAAGCCAAGTACATTCAGTTATAAGAAGTACAGAGGGACAACCTCAGGAAGCAAACGAAGGGTCAAGCGTCAACCGCGCATCGTACTCAATCAGTGGAGCCCATCCAAGAAGGATCAAAGCAAACCGCAAATGCAGAACAACCGAGAGACGAGAAGATATCACACCGAGATCGAGATCCATACGCGAAGATGGAAGGATTCAATGACCGGGTATTCACCAATCTGAACAAGGGTATTAGCCAGATATAAAGAGAGATCTAGAACCGACCTAAATTCAAGTAGCTATACTCCAAGGGGATCCATCCAGAAAAGGCAAAAGGCAGCAAGAACTATTGCGAGTATCATGCTTTCTACGGGTATACGACAGACCGGTGCAAGAATTTGAGTGTCATCCAAGACATGATTAATGAAGGAACTCTACAAGAATACATCGATTCAATTGTCACGTCGACCAAAAATATAATTGACAAGCAAATTCGACTCTATAAGGATCACAAGTATGTCCATACGATCTCACATGTCGAAGAACCAGAACCAACGATGGTGGCCGAAATCAGCCGTAGAGCGCGAAAAAAAGGTCATGGGCCACGAAATATTCAAAATCATCGGAAGAATAGCCGAACCCTGGGAAGAATGGATGTCCTTCCCCCTGGTATTCTCAGCAGAAGACGTTAACCAGGAAGTTTAAACTCATAATGACCCGCTGGTCTTGACTCTCCCGATTGACAAGTTCAATGTCACCAGGATTCTCGTCGATGGGGGAAGTTCGCTGAGCGTCTTGTTCTATGATGCGTTTCACAAAATAGAATTCAAAGATGATCATCTCTCTGGTTTGAGCTATGTTATTTACGACTTCAATGGGCCGTGTCAAAACCAATAGGGGAAATCACTCTTGAAGTAAAAGTAGGATCGATGCGCGTCATCACCCGGTTTAGTTTGGTAGATGCACCATCTCCTTACAACGCCATCATGGAAAGAGTCTGGTAGACCGTCTCAATGGGGTCGCATCAACATACCACCAATATCTCCGATTCCTGGCTCAGGAGGGAGAAAGAGAAATGAAGGACGACCAAGGTGCATCAAGGGAATACAATGCAACAGATAAAAAGATAAACATTGGAAGAATTGAATCAAAGCGTGAAGCAAGGAAGGCTCGAGCTGAGGAAAAGAAAGCTGCAGAACACGAGGCAACTTTGCAGATGCACAAAGAACAATATCAGCATCTAGGGATCACAAGATACCAGAGACTGTGGCCAGTACCTCTTGGACCAAACCGGTCACTGAAAGCTCCAAATAAAAATTAAAGAATGCTCCGATCCTCGGGGATCCAAGACCGAACTTCACTGCCGTGGAAGAGACCAAAGACGTGAACATTGGAACAGAAGAACAACCAAGGGTAGTGAAGATCGGGACATTGATGCCACCATGACAAGAAAAGGAGCTAACTGAATTGTTAATCCAGTACAAATGTGTCTTTTCTTGGAGGATGGAAGACATGCCGGGAATCAACCCAAGCATTGTCAGTCACCAACTGAAAATCAAACCTGGAGCCACCCCATTTCTACAAAAGCTGTGAAAAGTGGACTAAAGTATCACATTGCGGTGGAAAATGTGCTGAAAAAGATGATGGACACGAGATTCATAAGGGAGGTAAAATACCCGACTTGGATCTCGAAAATGGTAATCGTGCCAAAGAAGAATGGGAGCGTCAGGATGTGCATCGACTTCAGCAACCTCAACAAAGCTTGCCCGAAGAATAGATACCCACTTCTGAACATAGATCAGATGGTTGAAGCTACATCAGGATATCAAATACAGTCGTTCATGGATGGACACTATGGACATAATCAGATAGCATTGGCCATGGAATACCAAGAGCATACCGCCTTCTTCACCCCGAGGGGATTATATTGCTACACGAGGATGTTGTTTGGATTACGTAATTCTGGAGCAACATACCAAAGGATAGTCGATGCAATCTTCGCTGAGTAGATAGGCAAGACGCTGGAAGTATACGTAGAAGACATGTTGGTCAAAAGAAAGATGGCCACCAATCACCTCAAGGATCTCCAAGAAATATTTGAAGCAATGCGCAAGTACAAGATGAAGGTAAACCCTAGAGAAATGCACTTTCGGGGTAACATCAAGGAAGTTTCTAGGGTTCTTTTTCACCCAACGAGAAATTAAGGTAGATCCATCCAAGGTCAAAGCAATAGTAGATATGCCTTCTCCCTCAACCTTAAAGGATGTGCAGAAATTAAATGGGAGATAAGCAGCGTTAAGTCGATTTATAGCACGATCCTCGGACTACTGCAAACCTTTCTTTTATACATTGATGAAATCAAACAGGTTTGCATGGATGACAGAATGTGAGGCAGCATTCCAAAATATCAAATGACATCTAGCAAGCATACCTATCCTGCAGAAGCCTGAGCCCGATGAGGTCCTCGCTCTTTACTTGGCAGCAACCAGAAACACGCGCAGGCGGTTTTGGTCAAGACCAGCGAAAATAATGAGCAGCCGGTCTACTATATCAACAAAACTCTCAACCCCGCATAGCGCAATTATACGAAGATTGAGCAACTGATTCTCGCCCTGGTATTTGCAACTCAGAAACTGCAGACTTACTTCCTATTTCATTAAATACGAGTCTTCACCAAAGCACCAATTGGGGAAGTTTTGAAGAGTACCAACAGAGTGGGAAGGGTCATAAAATGGAACGCGCAAATAGAGCAGTTCAACATCATCTTTGAGACAATATCATCAATAAAATCTCAAGTGTTAGCTGATTTCTTGGCCGACTTACCCCTTAAAAATCAGGAAGAAGTAGACGACATTCTAGGAATGGAGGAAGATATAGAAGATGTTTCCGCATATGTCCTACTCCCAATAAGCGAAAGACGATAGGAGGTCTTTGTGGACGGATCCTGCAAGGTTGAAGGGGCGGGCATCAAAATTGTCGTCATACTCCCAACCGGAAGCCGAATGGTCCACGCGTTTCGACTCGAATTTGGGAAGAAGACAAACAACGTCGTTGAGTACGAAGCTATCATCCATGCACTACGACTCATTCTGGAGTTAGGAATCACCAATGTACACATAAAAAGCGACTCACATCTGGTGGTTCGACAGATAGAACTAAAATATAATATCAGCGATGTCACAATCAAGCCTATCTGTGTCTCTCCCAAAATCTAGCGTCGTAAATCGGGATATCACCTTCAGACATCTTTGCAGAAAAGAAAACCGACATACATAGGCTCTGGCATTCATCTCATCCATGATTCGAGATGAAAAGAGAACTAGCATTCGCATTGGAAGAGTATACGGACCATCATGAAGTTAGAAACATCTCCGGCTTTAGACATCACGGAAGAGGGTGTTGGGGAATTCACCTCAGAAGAAGAGTTCCAAGATCCTGGGCCAGTTTCCCCACCAGAACAAGAGCAAATAGACGATGAAGAAGAGGACGATTGGCGCCAACCAATCTACGCTTACCTAGATGACAAAACACTACCATCAGAAACTAAAGCCGCAAGGAAAATTCAGTCGAAGTCAGTAATATACGAGCTCCGAGAAGGCATCTTATATCGAAGATCGTTCCTAGGACCGCTTCTACGATTCTTGTCAAGGACCGACAGACAAAGAATACTCACGGACATTCATTATTGAGACGCTAGTAATCACAGAGCAAGAAGGTCACTAGCACAAAAAGCACGGATGCAAGGGTACTAATGGCCGACAATGCACAAAGACGCAACCTCCATGGCAAGACGGTGTGAAGAATGTCAGATATTTGCTAGAAAAATAAATGCACCTACAACAGAACTAAATTCTGTTATTAGCCCTTGGTTGTTCATAAAATGGGGGATCGACATTGTAGGACCATTCGTTGAAGGAACCAAAAAGCGGAAGTTTCTGATCATGGAAACCTACTACTTCACCAAATGGGTTAAGGAAAAACCATTAGCTCGCCTTAGGGATACCGATATTTTCACATTTATCTTCGAAAATATCATTTATAGATTTGGTATCCCAGCAGCGATCGTCGTCTCCGATAACGGGAAGCAGCTCAGTGGGAAGAACATCGATATGCTTTTTGACGCTTTCCACACCCAAAAGAATAAATCAACTCCAATCTACCCAAAGAGCAATGGACAATCTGAAGCTACCAACAAAACAATAGCCTTGAACCTCTAGAAAACGTTGGATGAGCACAAGAACAGATGGTGTGAGCAGCTATACAACACGATGTGGGATTATAGGACTACACAACGAGAGGCGACCGGGGAATCACCGTTCCTATTGACATATGGAGCAGAAACAATCATTCCAATGGATATCATACTCCCGACAACAAGAACTGAAGCATGGGAAATGAATCTTACTTCTGACCTCATGTTGGAAAAAATTGACGATCTGGAGGAGCAGAGGGAAACAACTCTACAAAAGATGGAAAATTACCAACGAAAGATTGCATGGGAGTACAACAAGAAGGTCAAGCTTAGGAACTATGTAGAAGGACAGTATGTTCTAAAACAAATTCCCTTGTACCAGAAAGAAAGGAAGTGGGGCAAATTAGCGCCATCATGGGGAGGACCGTTCATAATTCACAACGTGGCTGACAAGGGCTCATATTACCTACGTAATCTAAAGGGAGAAGTCCTACAACACCCGTGGAACGCCGCTTACCTAAATCCCTACTCGTAGATCATATCGCAACACAATCACGCCATTGTGCCAAGGTTTTTGTGTTCATAAAAGGAAGTCACACCACGCGCTCAATGTTTCCATCTCTGAGGAAGAGGAGTAGCGGGCCTTAGATATCAACAAATTTACAACTAGTATTAAACAGGATTACAGGGTAAAATATAATCAGATACAATCTCGGACTCCCCGGACGCATGTCCATGACAGGGGGCAATAAACGTATATACATCCACCCCGAATGAGAGATGCCCTACAATCAAACGACACTACGAAGCGGAAATCGCTGTTTGGATCCCCCATGCTTACGATTCCTTTGGCCAGGGCTGGACAAAGCAGGGCGCTTGATCCCCTCTGTAATAACAAGGTAGTAAATAAATTTTCATTCAGATTAAAACGGAAATCGTTCGAAATCGGGTGTTTAAAATGATTCACAACTTATTTGCTCTACTTACTCTCGTATCTTTCATAATTGAAATGCTAAATTATAAATATATACTTGTTTTTTAACTATTTTTACAGATCGCAGACTGCGCAATAAAATGTAAATGAGAACAAGCCAAATAAACAAAGGTAAAGGCACACTCCGATTTATGAAAGAAGGGCAATACATAGCATAATTCAACCGATTAAACGTCATCTCAATATCATTACCATCTTGTACATAATCCAAAAATCCAAAAATCCAAAACATATTAAAAAAACCCAAAATTCAAGCACATAATTCTAATGGGAACACATCAACCAGGATAGACAAATTAAAGAAAACAAAAACTCGACCAGCAGAAACTGCAAATATCAGAGGCAGTCATTTCATTCGACGGGATCCTCAGGCACTTCTAGCTTCTTGAACTTATGACCAGTCTTCATGAGGACCTGATCATACACCGCGTTAACAGCAACAGCAACCGACTTCTTAGCCTTAAACACGTAACGCGCGGATAAAGTCCGTTTCTCCTGATCATGGTGCAGTTGTGCATCTTCAGCATCCCGAGCCATCTTTTCCTTCAGTTGAAGGATCTCCTCCTCTAGGGTCGAGACACGAGAAGTGCTTACAGTCAGCAGACTCTCCTTCACCTCAAGGGTAGACCGAACATTGGCAAGATCGCTTTGAGAAGAAACAAGCTCTTTGTTAAGATCTGTGTTTGGGCAGAAAATCAAATCAACCCAAAACAACTAAAATTATCAACAAAATTATCAAAAGAAAAAAGAAGAAATTAAACACAAATCATTTAACGTGGTTCAGCCCTTAATGGCCTACGTCCACGGGTAGTGAAGTTGAAGGTTTTATTGATCAATTGAGGTTACATAATCAGAAAACTCCATTGGAGCTATGG
>JAJJMC010001894.1:0-16304 GCA_023531435.1 Papaver californicum | reverse complement strand
TGAACTATATGTGGAATCTATGGATCTATATATTTCGGATGAAAAAATATATAACTTGTTGAAATATATTTATAGTTATAAAATGTGAGCTAGTATTTTTTTTTATAAAATTATATGTATAAATTATATGGACCGATATTTCGCCGGTATTTAAACCGAAATTTCCCCGGTATACCGGCGTACCAGTGTATCGCTCTCGACCGGTATGCACCGAAATCCGGTATGGTACAGCCTTGGTCCTAACAAAAAGAGGGTTTTAAACGTACACAAGCAAGGCTGACTCAACCAAAATCAAACCTATTGAATCTAGCAAACAAAAAGCATGATGACACCACTTAGATTGTTTCTAGACCAACTTCTATTCTTTCAAAAGGCAACTAGTTACAGTTTTAGCAAACCTCTTAGAACGATCTAAATTAGGTTAAGTCGAAGAGAAACAGGATAAGCTCTAAGGAGCTTTGATAACCCTGTCTCTTTGGTAACTTTTCTCTGGGTTACAAGGCGGCTCTAATCAACTTAAAATAATCTTCCTGAACTTTGAGTTAGGCTAAAAAAGTAAACAATACAGTCCTTATGAACGAGTTTTTTGTAAGCTCGTTACCCTATCGGTTTCTTTCTAGTCAAAATTTTAAGGTTTAGGTTCGCGTTTGGTAACGTGTTCCTAAAGTGGGCAAGAAGGAAACGGTGATGAAATCCGAGTCCTTATCTTTTATGACCAGTTCTTTCCCTTTACTAGAAAAGTAAGTCTATATTTAGTTCCTCAACATATATGTATACGAAGGAATACAGTAAACCCACTTGTAGGGGATTCGAGGGTTGATCGAGACTTACCTCCCGTACCAGACGGGGGATGAATCGGTTGTAGTCGACTCGGGCCACCAACTCATGTGTCAATGTACGAACCTGAAGGGCCGAGACAATATCGTAATTTTCGTCTTTCCTTGTTGCAGTTTATATTTAAATTACCCTTCCGTAGGGTTTAAAAATAAAAATAATGTCCAAAGTCCCAATATAAAGTCCAAAAAGTGTCCAAAAATAAAAGAAGAATTACAGAAATAATAAAAAATTCCTAAAATAAAATAAAATCTAATTAAAAATAAAATTCTTTGTCTTCTTTTTCGTTCTTTAAGCTTTAACTTTAACTCCAAGTCTTTAATCACCAAAGTCTTTTGGCTCTATTTCCTTTCAATCCAAAATCCAAAACATGTAGCAAAAAGAGAAATACCCAAAGAAACGTAAAATAGAACAAAGTAAAATAAAATTTTAACTAAACTAACTAACCTAAAAAAAAAAAAAATCTAAAAACAAGTCCGCGTCGGGGGCGCTAAAAAGTGATGTAATTTTAAAATAATGGTAAAAAGGTTCGATACTCAGACTTGTAAAGATTCGATTTTTAAACCTAATTTTTAATAACTAAAAATAAAACAGATTAAAGTAAAATTGATTTCAAATTATGGGAATGACTGAAACTAAGGATTCCACCATTAGCCAATTTTTTAAGTGATAAAAAATCTTGCAACTCGTATATTCAGTTTATCCAAAATATTGTCAATGTTAGGTTTTCAAAATAATAGTTGTAAATCGAAAGCATGAGACATCAAAAGCTCTAAGCCCATCATGACTCATCAACCATTTTTTCCAATTTTAATTCAAAGAAAATAATAGTAAAAGAATTGCAAAAAAATAAATAAAATAAGAATTACCACTTTATTATTGGAAAAATAGCTTCCTCCGTCGCTCCAATGATGGTGATTAGCTCATCATATTGAAAACACCCTCAAAATAAGTTTTCATAGCTCAAAAAGTGTTTACAATGATGAAATAAAAGTAACATAGACGATTTAATACGCTTCTAAGCGTTACAGAGAATGTTTCCTGCGTTGCTAAGAAAAAAGTAAAGAGAAACAATAAAGTACGGTTCTTGACAGTTTCAGAATTTTAAAGGAATATGCAACAGAAACTGCGACTGTTCTCTGGAGCCTTATGTTCTTAATGTGTTCTTCACCGGTAAACTTTTTTCTTCTTTCTAGAATTTTTCCGGTTGTTCTGGCTTAGCTTTTCTTCGATTCTCTTTGGTATTTATAGGTTTAGGTAACCCTAATACATCATCCTTAATCGATTAAGATGTAAATCCTTATCTAAAACCAACTCCATTCGCATGCAAATCCCAAACAGAGAGTGACTCTGTTTTCGACTCATGTTATGATTCCCCGACCATTTTTTCCGGCTAAAACTCTCTGTTGACATGTGTTTAACTTATTTTGGTTGTTTACTTCACTTGGGTGACTCACAATAGCTTTCAAATCCCTTAAACTTTGATTCCAGACCAACTCAGAAGAAATTCTTCACGTAACCAAAATTCCAGCGATTTTCAAGTTTTTGAATTTAAAGAAAGGGTGCCCCCAATCCAACTGATGGGTGCCTTTAACACTTTTGCTGGGTGCCTTTAGTAATTTTTCCGAGTGCCTTTATCACTTTTCGAGCCGATTTTTCTAAAATTATTTATTTCTCGAAAATACCTAAAAGACATAAAAACCCATAAATAATACAAAATCGAACACTATCAAAATAGATAATCGAGCGCAATTTAGACATAAAAATGTGTCTATCACCATGGGAGAAATTTTTTTCCATTTGATTCTTCATAAATTGTATTGCCTCGATATCAAGAACTTCACTAACTCTCATCTTTTAATTTCTTTCGCTCGTGTACATAAGTCTTCAACATGATATAGAATTCTGCTCATTGTATTGTTGTTTTACTTGAATATGAAATTCTCTCTTTCTTATATCGTTTCTTGTAAACCTTGAATGTATTCAACTTTCTTCATGATTTTGATGTCGCTCCTCTTTTTGATGATAAGAGTGTTTATATGGACATGTTGTTGTCGAGAGAATGGTGCCAACTGCAAACAAGACTACAAGATAGAGTTAGCAATTATGATGACACCCTCATGATTGATAGAATTGGTACTCAAGAGATAAATAAGTAGTGTTGAAATTGGTGCGAGGTTGGATAGCTCATCATTTTACCCGGAGTTTGCGCAGATGAAAACACTTTAAACGGACAATTGAAGGTTTGGTGCCTCATTCATGGGTATTGAATGATCAGCTTCTCTAATATTGTATTCTCTACGGGTGGTGTAAGTTCATTTTTTTCATCTCTAGCCTCTCAACAACTAAGCAATCTGAATATAATTTTTTAATACTTCTAAATTCAGTTATTTCGGTTAGAACTCTGTATGTAAACTTTGCTAGAAGTATACTAAGTGACTCTAAAATATCAAAAAGTTTGAGGTTTTCATCCAAAAATATATACAACAAAACGAAAAAAATTTACTCTACCAAAGTGAATACTAAAAATCTATATGCTTAATCACTCCCCCACATTTAAGCTTCACACTGTCCTCAATGTGCAAAAACCGAAATTTCTGAATTCTGATGAAACAACATATAAACCCTGAAAATTGTACATATTGGTAAGGAATTTGGCAAAACTTCCTTGATGAAAGTTGTTCACCTACGTCTTTTCTTTAATATGTCAAAAGGGCATAGTGTTTCGATAAACGATATGAGTTTTATAGCCTCTGGAGTGACTAACATGCAATCTGAAAAAAATCTGGAAAAAAAATCTGGAACTCAGTTTACCATGTCAATCGCTCCTACCTAACAGACTCCAAATTTAGATTTTCTTTTAGCAACAGAAAGGTGAGTCTTTCCTCTTTTTGGATCAACTACTCAAATCGGACTCCGAACAAAGTCTCTAGAGACGTTTCATTGAATTGTTTAACTGTCAAATTTTTTTTTACGGAAATTTCTCGTCAAAATTTTCTTTGTTATAGATTTAGGACTCTACGAAATTAAATATGAGAATGAACATATGATATGCAAACTATAAAATTTAAAAATAAAAGAGATAGAAATACAAAATCAATGGGTTGCCTCCCATTAAGCGCTTAGTTTAACGTCCTCAGCCTGACCTTCTGGCTAGCACCCATAAACCAACAATCTGAAAATCTGGAGATCCACCCAGATAATAATATGCAGTTCTAATAACAGCTTCACAAAAATGTTAGCATAAGATATAAATATTGAAACTGTTAATTTGTGGAAGTTACCCCCACACTTAGTCTTTTCTACACTTGGAAGTGTATAAAGAACATATAACAAGGGAACTTTTTTGGGTTCCTCTCGGTGAACCCGCATAGTGTTAGAATCAAACACATTTAGTGGTAGATAGTTAGAAGAAAAACTAATTCTTAAGGATTTTGTAGCATATATACTCAACCCTAAGTGATCTAGCTTCTTAAAAATCGGAACAACCTTTTGGGGAACTATTCCGATTGGGGGAGGATCAAAAGATATATAGTTATCCAAAAGATTAGACAAACCTTTCACGATCTCTTGCATTACAGGATCCTCATCATTTTTAAAGAAATCTGATGAATTATTTACCTCATGTATATCGTGGTCTTCTATCAAACTCTTTAAGAGCCATTCTTCATCAGTTTCTGCTTCAACCAAAATCTTAGCTCATTATAATCCTTGGCAAGCTCAATTGGGTCTTCCACAAAATTAATCAATTTGGTCTCATTCTCAATCACCATCTTTTCAACAATCTCATCATCAGAGTCGGCTTTTCCTAGGAAGTCTAGTTCATCGGTGCAAATCCTAAGATCTTGTTTTGAGTACGTTAGACCATTAATAATAATAGATATGTCATATCCAGTATCCTCCTTTTGAATAAGCGAATGATCGTTATTTTGATCTGGAGTTGGAATAATTTCATCATTGTTACAAGCACTTTCCAAAAGTTGTCCATCTTCGTAGTCGTCATCAGAATTTTCGTCAATCTCATAATATTCATTATCCCAACGACGTTGGAATTCCATCTGTATGACCCTATTAATCTTCTTAAGAGTTTCCTCCGATGCTCCATCTTCTTCCAGTTGATCGTATTACTTAGAGATTTTTCTGATGTTAACACGTTTTCTACCATTACTCACAATAAAGTTTCTAGACCATATCTCTTCCCTTTGAATGGGTGTACGCTCAAAAATATGAGCAATAGGAGTGGGTCTGGAAACGCTATCATAAGTTTTTAGTTCCAAACTCTCTGATAGAATCATAATTATCCTCACATTCTCGCAATTGTTCACTTACATACCCGTTGTAAGGTTGTTAGCATGTATGAGAATAATCATAAGGTTCTGTAGGGTATTGACCATAGCCAAAAGATTGGTTTTGGTTATACCCCTGATATGGTTGATAGTTGTCATAAGACTGAGATTGAAAACCATATTGATTACCGCTATTATATGATTGATCTTATGCACCGTAAGGAAACATGACGACTCACAAGAAAATCGAAAATCTACTAAAACCTAAAAAATAAATAAAAACAAAAGTGTTATTTACAACCTATTTTCAGAGTTTACCCCTCGCTTTAGACGAGTGGCTAACACCTTTAATTGATTGTTAACACCATGAAAACCTAAAAACATGAAAAACACACAAAAAAACGTGAAAATATTCTAAACTACTAAAAAAAGCTAAAATAAATAACAAATCAATTAACCAATGTTCCTCGGCAGCGACGCCAAAATTTGATGCGTGTCGTAAGTGCAACAAATTACTCAATATATTTCTCACTAATTAACTATTTATATAGCGATAGTAAGGATCGTTCACATAGAGAGCTGTGTAATTGAGATGCTATTTGGATTAGCAAAATTAAAATAAAGTAAAAGAAAAATTAGGGTTTTAAGATTTAATTAACTAAAAAGATAATAAGAAGAAAAGATGATTAAGAATTCCTTTGCCGTTACCAAATGTTGACTGAATTAATATACTTATCTATCTTTCGTTAGAATCATTCATCACCAACCGTAGCAGGTACGCTTAGCTATCCCCAAAACTCATTATATCACCGTATAATAGGTACGTTTAGTCACCGGATTCTATACAACTGAGCCGCCTTGAGGTACGCTTACAAGGTGTAACTCGATCGAACACTTTAAGATTTGTGAATTTAGGTGTAATCCAAGTAGTTAGACTCAGTACATATGATCCACTTGCTAGTGTTGTATTCACACACGATTGCTTCACATAATCCCTCTACAAAAAGTCTCATGTTCTCTACTTATGTCGGAGGTGATCGAAAATTACGGATCGCTCAACTCTCTACTAGAAATAGAATGATCACTAGAATAACTTGGTGCGCACCTAAACAATCTAAGAAATCAATCATAAACCCTAGATATAGTGAAAACAAACAATGATGATAATAACTTCAAACAAACTTGTATTAGCTAATAAAGCTTCACACTTAGAACATTGAATTCATCCTTAATCAACAAAAGGTTTAGCTACTCATATTACAAAGAAGAATGGTTTCCTCCTAAAGGGGTAAACCCTAAGTTTTTGATGTAGATGTTTTGATATGAGGTAGAGTATATGAGATTGCTTAAAAGATGTTTTGTTTGATCCTTAGAAATCTTGTTTTATAGCTTTCAGTGTTTTGCCCTCAAGTCTCCCCTCCTTATAGGGTTTAGAATCCCATTAGACCTAAGTTTCCTTGCTCTCTAGAGTTCAAAAGCCTTCACGGACCGTGTTTTACTCATTTTAGAAGTTCATATTCGCACCAAGTAGTCCGCCTACTTATGGGAATTGTCCTACGACCTAGCCATAACCAAATTTAGGGTTTTCAGGTGATTTTCAGGGTCACTTACGGCTAGGTCCTGCTAGGCATTTCCTGGCCGTAAGTGAGCCTGGATTTCTCTTTTTTTTCCTACACCGTTTTAGCCATAACTCCTTCATCCAACGTACGATTAACCTCATTCTTTTTACGTTGGCTTCGTCTCTTCTTTCTACAGTATGGTTTTTTAAATATCTGGATCGAGTTTAATTTATTCTTTGGCCCTTCTCCACTAGTAGACTTCAATTCCTTGCTCATTTTTAGCATTTTGGGACTCCTTTTTAGATGATTCACCTAATATGACACGTAAGATAAAAAAAAGAGTAATAACAAGTAATGTGGATGAATTATAACTATAACAAGTATGGATTTGACACTAAAATCATATGAATTATGCACTTATCATTACTCCACATTTGATACTGCTAAAGATGTATGTGATGCTTTACAGAAAAAAAGTATGATAATGAGGAAGCCGGTTTGAAAAATTATGATGTAAGCCGTTATATGAAATATCAAATGGTGGAAAAAAGTGAGTTGTTGCTCAGGATCATGAGCTTCAAAAATTAGCTCATGAAATTATGACTGAAGGTATGAAAATTGATAAACAATAGTAGTTGTTATGATCGATAAATTGTCTCCCTGTTGGAAAGATTTTCGTAATGTTTTATGTCATAAATATAAAGAATTTTCTCTCAAAAGTTTGATTGTTAATCTCAGGGTTGAAAGAAGTTCAGAAACAAGATAAAAAGGAAGAGTTTCTTATTGTTTCCAACAATTAAAGTCAGACTCAAACAAGTCTGAAACCTAAGGAAAAAAACATGAAACCTGACCAAAACCACAAGAAAGGAAAACCTAATCAAAACAAGAACCAACACCAATCAATAAATGATCAGAATTCTAATTTTGACTTTATTTTTTATGTCTTTCGTGAACTAGGCCATATGGATCGGAATTGCAAGAATAATAAAGGCAACAAAACAGACAAGTTAATGCAAAGGAAAACGTTATTATCGCCATGGTTTGAGATCCATAGTTTTACATGATTAATGGTTCTGATGGATGGTGGATAGACAGGGATGCTTCACGTCATTATTGTTTTAATAGGTCATTCTTCAAGATTTATACTGAGATAAAACACAAGTAAAAAGGCAATAACTATATAAGAGGTGGTTTCATAAAATGCTCAAAGGACATGGACTCTTAACTTGAAGGGTGAGAGTCCTATTTATAGGTATATTGAAGACAACCCCATCAAGTGATACAATGTTACAAGGCTGGCCGACACAGTTGGTTACAAGTGCACTCCTTCTGTGTTATGCCCTTCGAAACCCATTACATACGGATACCTAGTCATGATTGGGACTCCTAAAAAGAGCTTGTCATACTCGACCTGCGGCTCGTATCCAGGAACAAACCTATGAGGGGGATAACCTGGGCTTAAGCCCGAGTCAGCCCCCAGGTATACAAGTCTAAAAAAGATAGAAAGTTCGGGTCTTGGTCAAGCCTCTAGCTCGGATAAACAAAAATCTAACCCCTCATGGGTTCATCCCTGTTCGTATCCATATCTTCTAATCATCTTCAAATTTGAAAAATGGATGGAGAACGTTTAACCTATTCATTCAAACTTTCACAACGTTACCGTAGTTTATTATCTAATTACTATTACTTGTTATCTATTCCTATAATAAATATCTAAAATTATGATATAATTTGCATCAAAAAGTCACTACTCACTTTTATAAATCATTTTTCTTTTCAATATGATTTTTTTTATATAGTACTAAACTTGAAAAGATATATGGTAGTTAGCATCGAGTTTTACCTTCCCCTAATATTTTGAGTTTTCGTGAGATTACTTTTATAAATTATTAGCATATTGTTGGATGAGATAAAAATTATTAAAAAAAATTAATTTGAAGATAGAGATAAATTTACCATAATATTAAAAAACTTGACAACCCAGTTTTTCTTTTTAAATCGATCTATATAATAGAGATAGGGATAAAAAAGTCGCTGCTATACTCCCTCGAAAACAAGGTTTCGATGGGTATGAGTATGTTCGGGGCAACAAACACGTTATTTAGGGGAAAATCGTGTTTTTTAAAATAACAGGTGTGCTAGCAATTAAATAGAAAAAATAATTAATGATCATAAATTCTTATCTAACGGTTTTAACATGCGTGAAAAACGACAATAACTATATTTTATTATTTTATATTATTTTGAAGATTTTAATTGTAATTTTTAATCTTTAATTTTAGAAATTAAAAATTAGGTAAGAAAATATTTTTAATTTTAGAAATTAAAAACTCATGCTAAGATGTCATTTAGAAGAATAAAATTTAAAATTCAACTTAAAAAAACGGTCATACCGTGTGTAAAAACGACTATAAAGGGTCTAAATAACACTATTTTTTTTATTTATCGGTGTTATTTAAATACGGATATCGATGATTTTCATATGCACTCCACGTAGACATGAAAAAAAATGGCCATTTTAAACCTTGCTCAAAACTAAAAAAGCGAAAAAAAAGGAAAACACTCGTTACAGAAAGGGTTGATACAACCAAGTGTTTGTATTTCTGGGTGGAAATATGAAATCCTTTATTTTTAGTAAATAATCCTGAACTGAAAAACCTGGCTAGAAAAGGCTGCAAGAGGGAAGTGGGAGACAAATCAAGGTCGTTAGGGTTTAAATGATCACGTATCATATATTAAAACCTAGAAAATTTAATCAAATATTCCTTGGGATAGATCTATCGAAAACAGTCACAAAACAATGCAAGCTCTTATAATAGATCTTACTGCCAACCTGATCACTGCATACAGCTCGAAACAAAGTAACAATAGACTAGATTCGTAACCTAAATAGCTAAAACGCAATCAAGACATGGAAATCTAGGGATCTACAGTAAAAGAACAATCATAAAAAAGATTTTGACGGAATACTTACATCGGAAGTTACTGATGAGCTCTCTAAGAAAGATCTCCTTGTTAGAGTAGAAAGTATTGATGATCAAACTGAGAAGCTGGTTGATCTCAGCTTGGAAAGCAAACGTCTCGGTATCCGCCATTGATAATGACTCTGTTTTAATCGAAGAAGAAAACGAAAGAGAGAAACTAAAAAAAGAAGGCGAAAGAGGAAACAAAATTAGGGTTTCAAGCTTGTGTGCGTAACAACCCAATGTTTTAGGGGTTTGTTTGGTATCTTTATCTCTCGCTGGTAATGGGTCTCTGGGGTCTATAACAACAGATTCATAACTAAAGGTGATTCACAACTTTATAACTATTAATTATTTGATAATAATATAGATTTTATAGTTATAGTTTCTAATCATTTAACTTTCTTAGGGTTGGAGCTGAATAATGAATTAGTGAATAGTAATTCAATTTCATTTTTAAGAATAATTACAAAATATTTGGAGCTTTACCTTTTTCATAAAAGGTTGAGGGATTCTGTTCTGATGCATATATCTTGTTTTTTATTGGGTTGAAAGCAAATTCTATTTATCCTTACTTTTCTAATTTCATTTAAAAAATATTACTTTACTGTAATTTGATGATTTACTTAACATCAAAAGTGCGTTATATATAAAAATGAAATCTCTAACGTGTTGGTTACTTCTTATATAACCTTTTTTGACATCAATTAAGATTGACTGCAATTCTTATTTAAGCAATTCTTTTTTAGTTCTTATTCGTTATTGTTAAGGTTATGAATCATTCTTGCATAATTTTGTACATGAATAATTACTTCCACTATCGAAATCCTCTACGTAATTTCATGCTTGTTGTTTGATTTGATGACCGAGCAAAGATTTTTTACTGGAATTTGTCTCGCGAACCAACTACCATACTTTTCAGATGAAAGAGTGGCAGTAACTTGTGTTTTTTGTTATTGTTTAAGTTTTTATGTTTTAGAAAATCGGGTCCCGTTCATAAGTTAGTACACTTACTTGTCTCGTTTAGCTTAGGCCGTCAATGGGTACCCGAATATCCAGACCCGTCTCGGAATCAGATGAATCGGGTCCGGATCCCAAAACTGGACCCATTAGTGATTTTGGACCCTAACGGGTAGGATCCGTTAAGACACGATAGTAAACGGTTCCATCCGGATCCAATCCGTCGGGTACCCGCGGGTAATCGGGTAATTTATAGAGGGTTAATTTTGTAAAAGCCTACGGTAGATAACGGCTGGATTTAGACAGGGTGGAAGTGAACGGCTGGATGAAGACAACCTTATCCCTTGTTTTTATCACCTCACTAACCAGAAGCAAAAAACCCAATCTCTTTCTCCCTATCTTCTCTTTCCTTCTCGTTATGCAGACAACCAAATCCCTAGCCGTTTCTCCTGAAGAACAAATTGGTTGAATTATTAATCGAAGAAGAAATCTCCCACCATTACTAAATCCTATCTTTATATCATTATGCTCGATCTAAAACCATTTTCATCTTCCATCTTAACTCAAAACTACTCTCTTATTTAACTATTTTTCTTTTCATCTTTGATGTTAGGGTTGTAATCAATTGTTTTTCTGGTAATTCGTTGTTAGAGTTTCAATTTAGCCTTTTTCTTCAAAACAAACTTCATCAGGTCAGGGTTTGCAATTTAGCCTTTTTCTTAATTTATATCTTTTTTATGTATTATTTATGTTTTGTTTGTTGATAGCGTTTTAATAATTATTTGTTTTTTGTTTGATTTTCTACAAACTTCATCAGGTACAGTTGCATTTCTTGAAGATCCTCATCAGGTTAGGGTTTGCAATTTAGTTTTTCTAAATTTCTGTTTTTTTTCTTTCTATTATTTGTTTTTTGGTAGGGTTTTAACTATTATATGTTTTTTATTTGATTTTCTACTAACTTCATTAGGTGTAGTTGCAGTTCTTGAAGATCTTCATCAGGTATAACTTTTATTTGCATTTCTTAGAAGTAATTTGGTGTTTTTTTATGGTATTATTGAAGTAATTAATTATAAGCATGATGGGTGTGCTTAGATTAATTTTCTGATTCTACATATTGGTCGTTTTGAACTAAAAGAAAACTTTTTGGGTGGAATATTCACATTATGTAGAATATCCTGACTCTCAATAGTTACAAACAGGTCTTTATAACATAGAAAAGCAGGATGTCCATGACGTGTACGTTTGTTCAAGGGTTTGTATTTATATGATTGGTATGTTGATGAGGTGATTATAAACATGATAGGGTAATTTTATTTGATCTGATGTTGGATCATGTTTATTGTTTTTCTGATACGATGTTGGGTTTGACATATTAAATAGATGCGATAATTGGATTATGTTTATTGTGTATGAGCTTGAATTTCAGTCTGAGTTTTGTGTAATTTTGGGTTTGATTTGTTGGTCATGTTTGTGCTTTGTTGAGTATTCTTTCAATTTGATGTTCTTATTGTTTCTTAGATTAAAGTGGTACTGTTTTCTTAGGTTTGGTAGATTGGTGTCCTGTATTGATTCACAGAAAGTAGTCTTATTACTTCTCTCTTGTTTTCCAACTTGAAATTGTGGAGAAGGAGGTGAAAAATGAAGGGTTGGAAATCAACAAGAAAGGGATCTTTTCACCTAAAATGGAGTTGGAGTTGGTAGAATCAATAAACTTCTGACTCAAAAAAGCCTCGGCTGCTTCACTTAGTCTCTCTTCAAGAATAGTATGTTTTTGATGTTCTTCCATAAGCTTCTTCTACAAATATCAATCTTTGATGTTCTTCTTCCATAAGCTTCCCTCAGTTGTACCATGTACTATACTACTATGTACTGTAATTTTTCTAACTTTTGTTTATGAGTTATGCTAAGACAGGAAGTGGATACTATGTATTGTAATTTTTCTAACTGTGTATGTTTATTAAAATGAGTCTCCTTTTGGAACCGTTAACTACCCGGACCCGATAATTACCCGCTGTTTTAATAGGGTCCGGTTCTTGGTCCATAGAATTAGGAACCGGCCCCGGAACCGTTAGGACCCGGAACCGACTAAAATACCAGGGTCCGGGTCCTATGGTACCCGGGAGGACCCGGACCCATTGACAACCCTAGTTTAGCTTCTTGGTTGCTGTTGCAGATTTTTATTTATTTATCTATTAATTCATATTCTGTTAAGAATGTAGTGAGGTTAGTAAAGACCTCACCTTTTGTTATTACTTGTTTGTTTGGTTTAGAAATACACCTATTACATTCATTACATAGGCACATTACATTTCAGCCTAAGTAAATGGTGGATTTGGTGTCTTATTTGCAGTGATCTTAGAAATTTCTTCTGAGAACCATGCATCGAGGAGATACCAATAATGGGCTTGTTCAGAACTGTGGGAACTCTGCAAATTCGGAGAATGCTAATGGATCTTCACGAATCAGTCTCGGTCATGAGAACTACAGTAATCATGGAAATAATGCCAATGAACTACGAAGAAGTGGATCATATATCATTAGGAGTATGAGTTCTTCTTCAAGAAGAAATTCTCTAAGTATCTCGCGTGGTGGTAGTATTCAATTGTTAGATGACAAATATGAAGAAGAAATTGCTTCACAGGCAGGAGATATTGGTGATCGGGTAATAAGCAAAAGGCATAGTGAGAGCGGTAGTTGTCGGTGGTTGTCGGTGGATAATCTAGTATTTCTTGAAAGTGGATTTGCACTGCCGCATGAGGAACAATATCTGCAAAAGAACGGGTGTTGGTTGCAGAATACTAATTGTATAAGCACCAAGTCCCCCGTCACTCCACTTACGTCAGAGATTATATCTCCACTTGCAACTGATGGATTCTTATGCGCAAGAGATGAGAATCGGAGTGGATCATTGCAGAAATCAACCCAACCCTTCCAAGTTGGTCCCTCATCCCTTTCCTCTCTTATCGTACATTTTTTTGAGATTAGATACTGGTACGCATTTTTACTTTACTAAGCATTAGAGGAAAGCTCATAAATTGTTGTAATGATTTATTATATGGCAGAGTGAGGGTTCCAATAGGCTGACTGACACCTACAGTAAAAAAGGATAGAAAGGTTCATCTTACGGATCAAAAAAGTTCTTTTTTTTCTTGTCGTTAGGAACCATAAAACTGCGTTGATGCGCCACTGCAGTAATATATTAAGTGTCCACGTCTAGTTTGTTAACTTATTTCTGTGCCATATCCAAACATAAAGACCACTAAGAATCTTGACTAATATGGATATAGCATAAGGATATTGGCTGGAAGGTTTTTGGGAAAATCTAGCTATGTGCAACAGAATATGCAGCGATAGATGTAGGGATTTTTATGGTTTAGGAGCTAACCCTCACTTAGTTTAAGTTAAAATGGATTAGTAATAATCTGCATTAAGGTAATATTTATGGTTTTAATCCTGTTCTTAATCTTGTTAATAGTTAATTCTAGATTAACATAGTTTATGAGGTGTCCTATGTAGCTTAATGAATAATGAGGTGCGAGCCTAACTCAGGATGGAAAAGTTAGAGAGACACATGGTAAAGATGACAAAGACTCTCTTTTAGCCTCTTGATAAAAAGAAAAATCGGATCTTGTTCATCATCTTAAGCATGAGGAGATAGAAGTAGTCAAGTCAAGTAGAAGTCCAAGTCATAAACTAGTTGTCATCATGCTATGTTTGTACCTCTTTATGCTATCTAACAACTGTATTCTCTATGCATGATGTTAATTATGTTATAGAATATCTGGACTTGTTAATCTTTTGGTATTGAATCTGATTCAATACAAATAAAGTTTCTAATCATAATGAAGTCTTAAGTTCTCATGATAAGGAGCTGTGCTTGACGTTCTATAACATATGTTGTTAATCTAGCTGGAAAGTATGTTACTAGGATTCTATTTTAGCATAAACTAGTAAAGTGTATTATCATGTTTTAGTGTAAATAATGATATTAAGGAGCTAAAAATAGAAACTACTGTTTATATTGTTTTTGGATTTAGTCAATGCCTTTCTTAGTGCAAATCCACTCTCATTTTCATTCATGGAAAACTTGGTGTGAAGACATACATATATTTTTTTTGAAACTTCTTCCACTGAAAATATGTCACTATTACTACAGTTACTTGTTGGTGATAGAGGCTTGCATTCCCTACTTTACAGTGAGGAAATGAGAGAAAAATTCCATGATAAACTTGAGTACTTCTGAGCTATAACTATATTCAAGCAATATTCAATTGGACAATTAACCAAAAGCTAGGTGAGGACCCTTTTTCTGTCATTGATTGATTATGAGTTGTATGAAAAAGAAGACTAGTGAATTCGAAAACTTTTGGATGGTGATGCTTAGAACTAAGAACCATCAACATTAAAAAATGGCGCTTAACTTCTCAAGCAAAATTCTTTTAAGAACACAAAGATGACTTTCTACATTGCTATAACTATGTAATAAATTACTTGACTAGGTATTAGCATTGAAACTTACGACCTATGACATACTGAACATACTTTTATAGGTGGAAATGTAGTACATACCTGGTCCTGGTTTGCTAGTCTGGCAATTCATAAATAAATAAATAATCTAGTCAGAAGTTGATCTGGGAGATTACGGTCGTATGGCTTATGTCCATCCAGAAGTTGTTGGGCACATATCACTGCTAGGAAGTTGAAATCAATCCTTATGAAGGGAACTTACTAGTTTTCTCCCTCTATGCAAAACTAGATAAGTGGTAACAGTTCCAAATCTCAATCAATTTGAGCCGTTACCGATTTCCCTACTTTGTTACAGAAAGTAGATACTTGTGTGTTTGGCTTCCCTTGTCGTGTTTCTAGTTCTTGAACAATTCTCTCTCTACCTGAGTACATTGTGAAAATATGATGCGATGTAGACCTATCTTCCTTTGTTCATTGGGTTCACTTGTTTTTATTTACTTATTTTTTGGGTTCTGTGGATGTGTAAAAATGTTTATTTGCAGTAGAACCTGTTAGTAAATTAAAGAAGCATGACACGTGGAAGAAGATCAAGTTAAGAAGCAACCAGATTAAAAAAGGTGAGAAACACAGGATCACTATTAAAGATATCAAATTTCGAAAAGACACGAGACGTTTCCTGACATCTGAGCGATGAATTGCATGAATGACACATAAGATCGAGAAAGCTGAACAGCATCGAATAAAACAAACAGCATTAAATGATAGCTGATCGGGAAAGTAAAAAGTTATTATTATTATATTATTTTATGATCGAGAAAGCCAAATGTAATAATTATTTTATGATCGAGAAAGTGAATTGTAATAATTACTCTATTATTTTAATGATCGAGATCACACAAGTCTTTGAAGATAAGGAAACACGTGTCGGACATATAAAGCATCGAATCAAGAAGTAAGTAGGAGCAATCTGTCATCTATGTGATCGCACCAAGTAAAAGACAAAATACAAGAACGATAGATACATCGAAACAAGATGGATCGACCCAAAGAAGAATTGATCCAGAACGATGACCAGGCAGTAAAAAATGACACGTTGCATAAAGAGCGACCCAGAAAAATAGATCTATAAATAGAAGAGATCAAACAACAAAGAAGTGACGGAAAAAAAGGGAGCGAAGGAGAAAAAGGGAGAGAAAATATTTTTAGGTATGAATCTATGGAATATAGTAGTATCA
>JAJJMC010001891.1:38788-68427 GCA_023531435.1 Papaver californicum | reverse complement strand
TTGTGAAAAGACCTATTACTGGATAATTCATGGGTAGAGCCAAAGAGTGTGAACTGTACAAGTTACTAAATAGGTAAGAGGCTCCGGTGTATAGAAAGGACCTCACCGTTTAAACCGTAACCATAGAAACGATGGAACCCACAATTTTTCGTTTTTTATTTACTTTTTTTTTGATACCAAGTATCAATACAATTTCTTATTTCGAGGTGAAATGAAATGCCTCAAAAAAATCGTGGTTGGGAAGGTCATAGTAGCAAAAGCCATTGGAATTTTTTTTTTATACATCGGAAGAATCAGTTTTGTTATTAATAGACTAGGGGGGGAAAGAATGACTGAAAGAAAAGAAATCAATTAGTTATTCATCAAAGTTTCATTTGATTCAATGACCAGAATTAAACGAGGATATATAGCTCGGAGACGTAGAACAAAAATGCGTTTATTTGCATCAACCTTTCGAGGGGCGCATTCAAGACTTACTCGAACTATGACTCAACAGAAAATGAGAGCTTTAGTTTCGGCTCATCGGGATAGGGGCAGGCAAAAGAGAGATTTTCGTCGTTTGTGGATCACTCGTATAAATGCAGTAATTCGTGAGAATAGGATATCTTATAGTTATAGTCGATTAATACATGATCTGCGCAAGGGGCAGTTACTTCTTAATCGTAAAATACTTGCACAAATAGCTATATCAAATAGGAATTGTCTTTACATGATTTCCAACGAGATCATTAAATAAGGGGATTGTAAGGAATCCACCAGAATGATCTAAACGGAGTTCCCCGGAGAATGAACTCCGGGAGGGTAGGGTATAAATTACTATAATAAAGTAGTAAAAAGAAATTAACACGTTTCCATAATAATAATTAAGGACTTTCTCTTTTTCTTCCCCAATTCTTTTTTTCTTATGACATGACAATACAATCTAGATTCTCGAATTTTTGAACAAAACACCAACCAGAGTTGGGGTTCGGGTTGGAATTTTTATTCAATTGAGGCATGGGCGGCCTATTTATTTCTGGTTCTAGGACCAGTAGTTCTAGGGGTCGACTCGGTTCTCTCAAATTGTTTCTCATTATTAAGAAAAGGTAACGAAGATAAAATACGGGCTTGTTTTATAGCAATAGTAATTAATCGTTGTTGTTTCAAGGTTAATCTATTCACTCGTCTAGATAATATTTTTCCTTGTTCACTAATAAATCGACTAATTAAACTCATGTTTCTATAATCAATTCGATCCCCCGATCCAATTGGGGGCAAACGCCTACGAAAAGATCGCTTGGATTTAAGAAAAGGTCGCTTGGGTTTTTCCATTGTTTATTCCTTATCCCGAAAATCCTATTTCTGAATTCGAATTCTTTTTTGATCCGACTGAAATAGGATTTGATTTGTTTCTATATATTATATGTAATTTATTCTTGTTACTTCGAAGGGTAGCACACACACCCTCTACCTCTGGTTCGGTCTATTTCTTTATCTCCCCATGAATTGTATGTTTGCAACAATAGGGACAGAATTTTCTCAATTCCAATCGACTAGGCGTATTGTGTCGATTCTTTTGAGTAATATATCTGGAAACGCCCGATGATTCCTTATTAACACGGTTTCGTATACAACTGGTACATTCCAAAATAACTCTGACTCTAACATCTTTACCCTTGCCCATGAACCTCCCTTGAATTTTGGATTTACCCAACTCTTTGATTTTCGACCCGAAATCAAATTTCAAAAGATTTTGTTGCAATCAATAGAGTAATATAAAGAATAAGTAATACAACAATTTATAACTATCAATTATTTTGAATCCTAGTACATACAGTATTTCATTTAAATATCTTGTATGATTTCTTTAGTTTCCCTAGATCCCATTTATTTCTATTTTCTTAGGCCCTTTGAGTCTAACCCAAGTTTCACTGAGATTGAATCCACTTTTGTTTTTTCCTTTTCTGTCCTTCTATATTTTGAAAATAGGAAAAAAGAATAAAACAAAGAGAGGAAGAAGGATTAGTCACAGATAATTTATTATCTCACTAATCTTCTTCATCCCTTCCCATGTCAATAACTAGAATGAAAAAAACGGGAATGTCAACGCATCTGGGAATAAATGATTAATCTCTATCAATAGCCCTGCTAAAGACCCAAACCATAGAGTACTTAGCACAGGTGCCACAGAGAGATATGTTTTTATATCTCGCATTGCAAACTCTCCTTCTTTATTGTAATACATATATGATCAGATGCATATGTGGTTAAGGATCACTTGTATTAGTAAGTGAAATCCCTAACAAAAATAGATATATACAACGACCCGGTAGATAAGATTTCCCTTTCCTTAAAACAGAAAAAGACGCCCCCCTCTTCCTGAGTATTACCGACAAATATTCATTTCTCTATCCGACGGATTTCATATGTAAATAATTCTTTTATTATATGTTATATGAGACCAAAAAGAACAAATTGCAAGCGAAATTTTTTATTATAGGGGGGAAATAATGATGTGGAAAACAAGACAGGGATTCTCTACAATGACACTGTATACCAATTGAAAGGGATGTAGCGCAGCTTGGTAGCGCGTTTGTTTTGGGTACAAAATGTCACGGGTTCAAATCCTGTCATCCCTACCTATTACTTTTCCCGTGGACAGTAATTGAGATCGATCCTAATTGTACATACATTATGATACTATAGACATACAAAGTATATTAGGCCTACAAAGATAATACTTTTTTATGGTCTTATCTATTGTGATAAGAAGGCGCTCTTAGTTCAGTTCGGTAGAACGTGGGTCTCCAAAACCCGATGTCGTAGGTTCAAATCCTACAGAGCGTGATTCTGTTCTCGAATTACAATGAAATAACTCCACCAACTTAAACAGCAACCTTAATTTGGCCTCCTTGAATTAAAAAAGGAGGAGGTCAATCAAAAACGAGATGTTACTTAATCAAAGGTCCAACTGATCACCGCGTCTGTATTGTAAATATGCAGTTACGAATAATCCAGCCAAAGTAATAGGAATTAGACCTAACACGATTCCAAATAGTAAAACTTCAATCATTTCGGTTTGTTTGAAAGAGGAAAAAGAGAGGTAATATCTATTCTTAAATATAAATCCGAAGCAATAATGAATCTCAATGATCAAGAATTGACAATTGACGCGGGAAGTCACTATAGAATACCTAGAATCTCACAGAAAAAGGTTTTTTTATTAATTGTTCATTCAATTCATTTCAAATAAGTCGTATCTTGCTCAGACCAATAAAAAGAGCGGGAGTTATAGTTGAAGCCGCCAGTAGAAAACCGAAATAACTAGTTAGAGTAGGCATAAAGGAGCTAAATAAGATACGGTCTTTTTATACATATGGTGATAAAACATTTACCTAAGTTTACATAAAAAAAAAAACTGACAAAATCTGCTCCAATGAAAAGTTTTTGATTCATCAATCATTATAGACGGCACTAACAAAGATAGGGTGACAGAAGTAGAAAAAAGATTGATCTAGTGATCCATCATCTCTAACATCTACCGATTCCGTTATTTTGAATCAACAGATTCGTTGAGCAACTATTGAGTCAAGTAAAAAGAAAAAACTTTGTAGTGGAATTTCATTCATTTCATAAAGTAAACTCTTTTTTAATCACTATGGAATCAAATAGAAAATCTTTTCTATTTTGATCATTTCTTTTTCAATTGTATATAATCAAGTTTCCTTTTTGGAGCAAAGGACCTTATCACAACACCTTTAACCTCATAAAAAAAGTCGTAGGCTCTTTAATTGTACATAATATCTCACAAATGCTAAGAAAAAAGTATCGCACGATCGCTGGACGAAATAAAAGCTTTATTTCGGGACAACTCAATTCTAAAACTAGTCATTCTATTATCTTTTCCTTTTAGGTTCTACATGCCGCCTTTCCATATTAGGGAATCCCTCTCTTGTATCTAGGTCAAGAAGGAAAAGAACCTTTGGCTGTAATACGACAATGGTTGCATCACGAATATTGATTGATTCTTCCTTTTTTTCTTTGGTCAAATACTATCTACTCCTATTATTGTACTACTAATCCATTCCTTGAACTCAAAGGATCCGAAGAAAAACCCGTTATATACAACCAAGAAAAGAGGTTTCTAGATTTCGTATCTAATAGAATTGTGTGAATATGATAACATCTTTCATTAATTATTAGAACCCAACCCGGCGAACTCAAGCTTTACCAGATCTTCAGTTTCTAGCCCAAAGCGAGTAATGAAAAGAACCCTATACTACTACAGTACAGAAATTTTGGGTTGAATAGCACATCATCCTTATATATAAGGAACAAAAAAGGAAGAAAGAGTTTATGTAACACTTCTTTTGGATACTGATTTAAATTGCGTTGCTGTGTCAGAAGAAGGGTAGCTATACTGATTCGGTATACTCTAAAGACGCCTTCGGTACACTATTGACGATCTAACAAAGATTAAGGATCCGTGGGTTTCCACTTACTGATCCCATCTTTCACGGAATCGATCCCCTTTGACTGTACAAGAATATGTGGAGCTCAGCATGTCTGGAAGCACGGGAGAACGCGCTTTTGGTGATATTATTACCAGTATTCGATACTGGGTCATTCATAGCATTACTATACCTTCCCTATTCATTGCGGGTTGGTTATTCGTCAGCACGGGTTTAGCTTACGATGTGTTTGGAAGCCCTCGGCCAAACGAGTATTTTACAGAGAGTCGACAAGGAATTCCATTAATAACTGGCCGTTTTGATCCTTTGGCACAACTCGATGAATTTAGTAGATCCTTTTAGGAGGCCCCAATGACTATAGATCGAACCTATCCAATTTTTACAGTGCGATGGTTAGCTATTCACGGACTAGCTGTACCTACCGTTTCTTTTTTGGGGTCAATATCAGCAATGCAGTTCATCCAACGATAAACCTAACCCGAATTGAATTATAGAGCTATGACACAATCAAACCCGAACGAACAAAATGTTGAATTGAATCGTACCAGTCTTTACTGGGGGTTATTACTCATTTTTGTACTTGCTGTTTTATTTTCCAATTATTTCTTCAATTAAGAAAAAGGGAGAGAATAGTGCGAATTCTCTATATCCCACTCGGAAGGATCTCATCTCAAAATTATCCATGGCTGTTTATGTCTCTAGCATGACCACTTGATGAAATGTGGAGGGAAGTGGGGTAAATGGCCGATACTACTGGAAGGATTCCTCTTTGGTTGATAGGTACTGTAGCCGGTATTCCTGTGATCGGTTCAATAGGTGTTTTCTTTTACGGTTCATATTCCGGGTTGGGCTCATCCCTGTAATAATAATATGAACTGAGTTGTAGACAGGAAAAAGTAAGAGCTCAACGGGACCTTACCCCTTTTGTTTAATTCGAGGGGTAAGGTCCCGTTGAGCTCTTACTTTTTCAACGAAATTTTTTTTCATTCCATAAAAAAAGTTTGCAGATAATCCAGTTAATACAAGCACACTATTCTATTCGTAAAAAAAAAGTGGGCCTTTTGCTCCGATGTTTCAAATAGCTCTTTTTTAAGATGATGCTTGCTTTTGGAGAATTAACTCTATTGATTGGATTCATAATACCTGTTCCTACATAGTAGGTATTCGTCCGAAATCGAAAAAAAGGGCGGGAATTAATCTATTTTCTGAATGACATACATAATGTGGATTCCTGTATATGAGACATCATCCAAAGAATTTCTATACTAATAGAAGCTTACTCCATTTATTTTATTATCTCATCAAAGTTTTCCTTTTTTTTTTTAGTTCATCGAAGAAGTTCGAGTTACTCAACGAGCGAATCCACCCCCCTTTTTTATTGTCCACTACTTTTTATAAATCCAAAGAGGCGAGGTTCCGATAAACCTAAAAAAAGGGAATAGTACTTTTTAGGCGTAAGGGGATTAAGAATCATTATTCTTTTGACACAAGAAAAGAAAATTTCACCCTTTTCTTGTGTCGAAGATTAGAAAGAGAAAAAATCCCTCCTATAATAGGTTGTTCCTTTCATTTATTCCTTGCTTTATATTCTCCTACCACTTATGTCGATTATCTACTCCTATTCGAATTTGATTCCCTTTTTCTATATAGAATAGGATACTTTTGATTTCATGTATTTCGTGGCATTTCAAATTTGACAATAGTGAGATAGTAACGCCACTCCTTTTTGGATTGAAAAAGGGAGTTGGATTCACGTCAAATAACGCGTTCTTCACAATATAATACTAGTCTATTACTAGCAGTAAAAGTCAAAGCTAAGTACTTTCCAATATCTTGTATAAAAACAAACAGTAGCAACAAAGCAAGTAAACTAAATCCTATTTTTAACCATACATAATTACATCGATCAAGAAGAATTTGGTTTTTATGAACTTTATGTTAATAAATCCGTGGACCTAAAAATTCATTTCAGACAATTGAACCTTCTCGAATTGTTTCTTTTTCAAAACCAAAAATATTTGTGCCAGAATAACAGATGCCAAGAAGAACAAAAGGCCTTGGACACGTGATGGATCTTGAAGTACTATTTCTGCGTCTCCCTGACCAAATCCACCCACGTTGGGATTACTTGTTAGTGGTTGATCAAGCTTGATAGATTCGCCTTCTGACACAAGAAGTTCCGGTCCTCGAGGTATAATATCGACCACTTGGTGACCGTCTGACGTATCTGCTATGCTTATTTCATATCCCCCTTTTTCTTTACGTACAATTTTACTTACTATACCTGCTGATGTAGCATTATAGACTGTATTGTTACTCTTACTCCCATCGGGATAAATCTGACCCCTACCTCTGTTCCCACCTACATATATAGGATATTTTAAGAAGTGAACGTCTTTGTTAATAGCGGGGTCTGGGGAAAGAATTGGAAAGGTGATTTCACTATATTTCTGACCTGGAACAGGACCTATCACAAGAATATTTTTTTTTGTGGGACGATAACTCTGAAAAGAAAGATTGCCCATCTTTTCTTTCATTTCGGGAGAAATACGATCGGGGGGGGCTAATTCGAATCCCTCAGGCAAAATAAGAACAGCCCCTACATTCAAAGCCCCCTTTTTCCCATTAGCAAGAACCTGTTTCAGTTGCATATCATAAGGGATTCTTACAACTGCTTCAAATACAGTATCAGGAAGTATCGCTTGTGGAACCTCAATATCCACAGGCTTATTAGCTAAATGGCAATTGGCACAGACAATACGCCCAGTCGCCTCTCGTGGATTTTCATAACCTTGCTGCGCAAAAATGGGATATGCATATGAAGTAGATGGCCAAGTTATTACATATAGCATGATCGATACAGAAATGGATCGAGCCATCTGCTCCTTTATCCGAGAAAAGATATTTCTTTTTTGCATGGTCCAATCGTTGATCCCGAGAATTTCTACAATAAATTAGGTAGGTTACTAGTATAGTTCCCTATCCACGATTCTGCTATTGTAATGGAATAATTTTACTGGAATGGAATACAGGAAGAATCTCTGGGATGGGTATAAATAGAAAAGGTAAGTAAGATTTGGAATGCTTTGTTTATGTATGTACAAACAAAGTAACAAACATTATGATTTGATTAATATCGGTGAATCAGCCTTTAGTCATTCATTGAATGATAAATCACTACAAGTGACGGAGATACGCGATTTAAATAACGGAAAATCCAATATTTTAAAAGTGTATCTAGAATTACTGGGAAAGTGGAAACAAGACCAGATATAATTTGATCATTATGATAAAATCCAAAATCCTGGAGATAGAGCCAATCATTAGTTCCCAACCATGAGGCGAATGGAATCCGATACATAAATCAGTTAATAAAAGAATAGAAAAAGCTTTTATTGTGTCACTTAAGTTATAGAGGAATTCTTTCACCCAAGAATTAAGAACGAGAAGTTCTTCATTACCTAGAATAGAATAACCACTTAGAATAGCGAAACAGATTATATTTGTCGAGAAGTGCAAAATGCTATGAATATGACCCTCATTGTGCATCTTGACCAATTGTAGCGTTTCCTTGTGGATTTCTATACGTAGTTTTTGTATATGTGTCTCCGGGTACTCCTTTATCATTTCGTCCAAAAAGAAAAGTTCTTCTAATTCTATGAATTTTTCTAGAAGATTCTTTTCTTTAATATCAGTCAAAAACATTTCGGATTGCCTAGTATTCCACCAATTTGTAACCCAGGATTCCATATTTTTATTAAATGAGAGAGAAACCCACCAGGGTAAAAATATAATAGATGCAAGATATGTGAGGGTAGTGAATGTTTTCTTTTGTGGCATTTTTAATCTGTAAATTACTAATGAAACTACCTCTTTCGTCGACTCTATCCGATCGAATATTTCTATGAAGCATGAGTTCGATAACAAGGTATCGAACCTATGGATCTACGCCTCCTTTTTTTTTTAGTTAGTCCTTGGATCAAGAAAGAACATAGAAATAAGAGTAAGGGTTTGCTTCGCTTCGAATGAAGAAAAAAGTTTCCGGGTCTTTCAATTAGTCAAATTAGAAACATTAGTCAAATTAGAAACAATTGCATCTTTTCGATTAATGTCCGAAAGAGCCGCCTTTGTTAGATCAATTATTGCGAAGGGCTACCTACAGCCCAGGAATAATGGAGGGAAATTTTGAAAAATATTGAGATAATGGTGAAATCAAAAATGAGTGGCAAAACCTGAGAAAGTTTGGATATTTATAGTTATTAAGGGATCTAATCATTGATGATCAAGCAGGAAAAAGGCGTAGAAAAAGAAAAATCGCTTGACAAAAAAAAAGAGGAGTTATTTACAATATAGAATCCATCTGTATCTAACGTAACAATTCAAAATAGTAGACCCCCAAAAAAGAAAAATTATAGTCTGAAAGAATTGCGTTTTTTTTGTTTCCACAAAAAAAGTTTCGTTTTCTGTTTATTCCATATACATCCACTTTTGCTCGAATGAACGTTCTGAAAAAACTTAAGTTAAGTTCTATAAAATGAAGATTCATTAGTTCTGTTTCTTTCCCCATGCTAACAAAACATTAATTCTTCGCAGTTCATTTCAAAATACTTCAATTGGTACGCGCAAGAAATAGGCCAATTCCGCCGCTTTTTGTTCAATTTCTCGTGGAGTCAGGTTCTCATCAGTACGAGTCAAGGGAATGGCTCCCTGACCTCTGATTTCCATATAAAGGACACGACGCGGAAAAAGACCCTCTTTAATTTCGATTCTAATCGACTGGACATCTCTCATAAGGAATCGAAGGAAGATACGACGATTTATTCCAGGAAATCCCCAACGAAAAATACACACTATTCCTTCTTTTCGATCGAATCGGTCATAACCACTACCTACATTCCACGAAATTGTGCACCACAAATAGGAGCTAATGAACAGACCCGCGATCCCATAGAAAGACATAACGATGCCTTGTGGAAAAAAGAGGATTTCCTGAGACGGGAATAAGGATATTAGATTCCTACCAAGATAACTAGAAGTTCCAACCAATAAGAACCCTAGTGAACCTAAAAGAAGGATACAGGCCCAGCAGAAATTACTTGTTTTTCGAGACCCCGTTATAAGTTCTATCCATATACGTTCTGAGCGCCAGTTCATACTAGATCAAGTTGCATTTTTTTGGAATTGAGAGAATAACCCAAATGAATTTTACTTTACTTTTTTTGTTCCCGAAGTAACTCTCATCAACTAGCACTATTACGATGTGAACCATTAGAAATAATTCATCAAATTGGTTAGATATAAAAGCGTCTGCTTCATAGGGATCTAGACAATCTTATTTTTTTGAACATGAAGAAATAAAGAAGCCATTGCAATTGCCGGGAAAACTAGGCCCACTAAAGGCACAAAAATAGAGGGTAAATCAAAAGTTGTCATAGAATGGATACCTCGATTTAAAATTTGTACCTGTTATAAAGATATCTTATGATAAGTATATCTATTTATTATAAGTATAGAATAATAAGTGCAAGGAATGTAGAACTAAATATGAGTTCTCACGGGAGATATTGAAATAGGCACGATTTCAATTCTATTATTTTATATATTTGAATTTTTCTATATCTATAATACGTAAGAGGATAAGATGAAATTCTTTTTCTTCATAAAATTTTGCCAAAACAAAAGAAGAATGCATTCTTTTATCCTGTTGATCGAAACTTCCTGATTACTAATCATGAATATAGCACCAATTATAGGTATAAAATACAGCTCTAGAGGAAAAATTTTAAAGTAAGTATCCGAAACTTTTGATTCTTCTTACAATATAAATGGATCTTATGCCCGTAATGAAAACGAACTCTTCTTTTTTTTCTTTACCGATAACTAAAAAACTTCTTTTCCGCAAATAAAAAAACGGAATTGAATGCTCTACTTGATTGAATTTTGATTTAAGGGAAAGAAACCGTGAAGCTGAAATAACTCATTCAGAACACTTTTTAAAGGATTACGTGGTACGATTGAGTCCAATAAGCCCTTGTGGAATAAATACTCAGCCGCCTGGGAACCATCAGGTACTGTCTTATTCAATGTTTGTTCAATTACTCTTTTACCCGCAAATGCAATGTAGGCATTAGGCTCGGCAATAATGATATCTCCCAACATACCAAAACTTGCAGTCACCCCACCGGTTGTAGGAGATGTAAGGATTGATACATAGAATAACTTTTTATTTGATTGATAATTATATGAAGCGGAAGATATTTTAGCCATTTGCATCAAGCTCAAACTTCCTTCTTGCATGCGCGCTCCTCCCGAAGCACAAACTATAATAAGAGGGAGAGCTTTACGAGTCGCATGCTCGATCAAACGGGTAATTTTCTCGCCTACTACGGATCCCATACTGCCCCCCATGAACTGAAAATCCATAACCCCAATAGCTATGGGAATACCATTTAGTTGACCTATGCCTGTTTGAATAGCCTCGGTTAACCCTGTTTTTCTTTGATAAGAATCGATACGATCTTTATAAGGTTCCTCTTCTGAATGAAATTCAATGGGGTCGATAGAAACCATGTCTTCATTCATAGGATCCCAAGTGCCCGGATCAACCGAAAGCTCGATTCTATCTGAACTGCTCATTTTCAAATGATATCCGCATTGTTCACAAACATTTAGTTTTGACTTAAAAAATTTCTTATAATTTAACCCATAACAACTTTCGCATTGAACCCACAAATGTCTGTATTTTTTATTTATATCGAGATCATTATATCTTCTTCTCATATTGAAATCGCTTCTATTTGTGCTAATTTGTATACTGGAACTCTCGTTGTCACTACTATTTACACTTTCATTACAAATGTAACTATACATGTAACTGTCGCTGTAATTGTAACTACCGGCTGAAATGTAATTATCAATACTGATTTCAGAACGAAGATAACTATCAATGCAATGAAAAATGTGATTATTCCAACTATATTGAGTATCATACATATAACGATCGTAGTTGTGATTGTTACTTTGAGAACCATTATTCAGATAACTAAAAAAGGCACTTTCTAGTTCATTCATAAAAGAGCGATCGTTATCAATCTCGAAAAGAAAATTTTCAATATTTAAATATATCGAATAACTGTTACCATTACGATCCCTAACTAAAAAGAGGTCATCAGAGATCAAACTCCGAATGTCCCTGACATCGAAAAAAGTATCCATATTATTAGAACTGGAATTATCACTATCGTCCCAACTATCAATTTTTTTATCCCTATCATATATAACGGGATCTTCACTTCCACTGGTATTTTCAATAGGACCAAGACTATCCATTGATTTACTTAGCCCAGACCTATGTTTTAATTCCTCGTTAAACAACATCGAATGGAACCACCTTTTTTCCATAGAGCTTGCCTGCCCCCCTATTTGAATGTAAATACAATAGATGAATAGTCATTCGATGAATAATCATTTGAATATATCCTCTCGGAATAAGCATATAGATCCAATAGAATAATTAACTAATCACGGATGAGTCTTGAAAAAAAATCTTTTTTTGTGGGAATCTGGATATCACTTCACTATCAATCTATATGATGGAACCCTTTCTTCAATTAGAATAGAAAGAGAGGGTTATCCCGTGCCATGTACAAATTCGAATCAAAAAAATTTGTTCTCTCCTAGGAAGAATTCATTTTTGGAGAACTTTGGAGAATAATAAGTTTCTATTGCAATGCGGAAGGAAAAGGACAATATACGGGACGGGGATAAAGCGTTGTGACCATTGGCTCGATTCGACCATAGTCCGGAATTTAGGGGTATAGAAAATATTCTACTAATCCCATCTCAAGGATCCATAGGATTAATTATGGATCCAACAACTGAAGGATTTTCATTGTTGAGTCTTAGATCTTGTATTTAAGATTTTGTATACCGAAATCCAGTATGTATATATGCCTGGAAAATGAAATAGGAACCTTATTCATTATTCGGCTCAATCCTTTTTTAGTAAAAGATTGGGCCGAGTTTAATTGCAATTTAATTAAAGGAACGAATGGTAATTACTGGATTACAAAGTATCCATTGCTTCAAATTCGAATTTGATTTCCTTCCATACTTCACAAGCAGCTGCTAGCTCAGGGCTCCATTTGCAAGCTTCACGGATAATGTCATTACCTTGACGAGCAAGATCACGTCCCTCATTACGCGCTTGTACACACGCTTCTAGGGCTACTCGATTTGCTACGGCACCCGGTGCATTACCCCAAGGGTGTCCTAAAGTTCCTCCACCGAACTGTAGTACAGAGTCATCTCCAAAGATCTCGGTCAGAGCAGGCATATGCCAAACGTGAATACCACCTGAAGCCACAGGCAGAACACCCGGTAGAGAAACCCAATCTTGGGTGAAATAAATACCACGACTTCGGTCTTTTTCAATATAATCATCACGTAGTAAATCAACAAAGCCCAAGGTTATTTCCCTTTCCCCTTCCAGTTTACCTACTACGGTACCAGAGTGAATATGATCTCCACCAGACATACGTAATGCTTTCGCTAGTACACGGAAGTGGATACCATGATTCTTCTGTCTATCAATAACTGCATGCATTGCGCGGTGGATGTGAAGAAGTAAGCCATTATCTCGGCAATAATGAGCCAAGCTAGTATTTGCAGTGAATCCCCCCGTTAAATAGTCATGCATTACGATAGGAACTCCCAATTCTCTGGCAAATACAGCCCTTTTCATCATCTCTTCACATGTACCTGCAGTAGCATTCAAGTAATGTCCTTTGATTTCACCTGTTTCGGCCTGTGCTTTATAAATTGCTTCGGCACAAAATAAGAAACGGTCTCTCCAACGCATAAAGGGTTGTGAGTTCACGTTTTCATCATCCTTGGTAAAATCAAGTCCACCGCGGAGACATTCATAAACCGCCCTACCATAGTTCTTAGCAGATAACCCCAATTTTGGTTTAATAGTACATCCCAATAGGGGACGACCATACTTATTCAATTTATCTCTTTCAACTTGGATACCGTGAGGTGGGCCTTGGAAAGTTTTAACATAAGCAACAGGAATTCGCAGATCCTCCAGACGTAGAGCGCGAAGCGCTTTGAACCCAAATACATTACCCACGATGGAAGTAAACATGTTAGTAACAGAACCTTCTTCAAAAAGATCTAAAGGATAAGCTACATAACAAATATATTGATTTTCTTCTCCAGCAACGGGCTCGATGTCGTAGCATCTTCCTTTGTAACGATCAAGGCTGGTAAGTCCATCGGTCCACACAGTTGTCCATGTACCAGTAGAAGATTCGGCAGCTACCGCGGCCCCTGCTTCCTCAGGTGGAACTCCAGGTTGAGGAGTAACTCGGAATGCTGCCAAGATATCAGTATCCTTGGTTTCATAGTCAGGAGTATAATAAGTCAATTTGTAATCTTTAACACCAGCTTTGAATCCAACACCTGCTTTAGTCTCTGTTTGTGGTGACATAAGTCCCTCCCTACAACGCATGAATTAAGAATTCTCACAACGACAAGGTCTACTCGACATGAATTAGCCGTTAATGAAACCTTTCACAGGAATCTTTCACAAAACTCTCAACAAATATTATCAACTAATCAGACTGGTTGGTTGTTAGACTACGGTATTTGATTCGCCAAATACATCAACATCATTATTGTATACTCTTTCATATGTATGGCGCAACCCAATCCCTGTTTTTCAAGTTTCTAATCCCGTACTTTTTTTAATCTAAATTTAGAAAAAAAAGGAAATTCACTCTTGACAGTGCTATATGTTGTATATGTAAATCCTAGATGTAAAACTATCTGGAATTCGTCCCTGAAAAGGTAGAGAAGAGGCGGAAAACTATATGCTGAAATAAGAAACAATGGCCAATGTGAAAAAAAAAAATGAATCATAAATAGAGTTCAGGTTCGAATTCCATAGAAAATATGGGTGGGATTGTCTATAATGCTAGAGAACTGAAACGCTCCCTCATGGTTTTTATCCATCTACCTTTTTTTTAGGTTGTGAAATTGGAAAATTCACTCATTGAACGAGTAAACAATCGAATTGGAGTCGCTTGAATGGTACCAACGAAATCAAGTGCTAACTCCTATTTATTATTGAATTAACCGATCAACCTGCTTGCTATCGGACATTTTTTCTTCGGTTTACAAAATGCAAAGAATTTCTACATATTTCACTTTATTATCATTATGAAAACAAATCCTACCCCTTCGGGTCTCGGGGTTTCCGCACTTGAAGAAAAAAACCTGGGGCGTGTCGCTCAAATCATTGGTCCGGTGCTAGATGTATCCTTTCCCCCGGGTAAGATGCCTAATATTTATAACGCTTTGGTAGTTAAGGGCCGAAATACTGACGGCGAGCTAATTAATGTTACTTGTGAGGTACAGCAATTATTAGGAAATAATCGAGTGAGAGCTGTAGCTATGAGTGCTACAGATGGTCTGAAGAGAGGAATGGAGGTTATTGACACGGGAGCTGCTCTAAGTGTTCCAGTTGGTGGGGCGACTCTCGGACGAATTTTCAACGTTCTTGGAGAGCCTGTTGATAATTTAGGTCCTGTAGATACTCGCACAACATCTCCTATTCATAGATCTGCGCCTGCCTTTATACAATTAGATACAAAATTATCTATTTTTGAAACAGGGATCAAAGTAGTTGATCTTTTAGCTCCTTATCGACGTGGGGGTAAAATAGGACTATTCGGGGGGGCTGGAGTGGGTAAAACAGTCCTTATCATGGAATTGATCAACAACATTGCCAAAGCTCATGGAGGCGTATCCGTATTTGGCGGAGTGGGCGAGCGTACTCGTGAGGGGAATGATCTTTACATGGAAATGAAAGAGTCTGGAGTAATTAATGAACAAAATCTTGCAGAATCAAAAGTAGCTCTAGTCTATGGTCAGATGAATGAACCGCCGGGAGCTCGTATGAGAGTTGGTTTGACTGCCCTAACCATGGCAGAATATTTCCGGGATGTTAATGAACAAGATGTCCTTCTATTTATCGACAATATTTTCCGATTTGTCCAAGCAGGATCCGAAGTATCTGCTTTATTAGGCAGAATGCCTTCTGCTGTGGGTTATCAACCTACCCTTAGTACAGAAATGGGTACTTTGCAAGAAAGAATTACTTCTACCAAAGAGGGGTCTATAACTTCTATTCAAGCAGTTTATGTACCTGCGGACGATTTGACCGACCCTGCCCCTGCCACGACATTTGCACATTTAGATGCTACTACCGTACTATCAAGAGGACTAGCTTCAAAAGGTATCTATCCAGCAGTAGATCCTCTTGATAGTACGTCAACTATGCTCCAACCTCGCATCGTTGGTGAAGAACATTATGAAATTGCGCAAAGAGTTAAGCAAACTTCACAACGTTACAAAGAACTTCAGGATATTATAGCTATCCTTGGGTTGGACGAATTATCTGAAGAGGATCGTTTAACCGTAGCAAGAGCACGAAAAATTGAGCGTTTCTTATCACAACCCTTCTTCGTAGCAGAAGTATTTACGGGCTCTCCAGGGAAATATGTTGGTCTAGCAGAAACCATTAGGGGGTTTCAACTGATCCTTTCCGGAGAATTAGATGGTCTTCCTGAACAGGCCTTTTATTTGGTAGGTAACATCGATGAAGCTACCGCGAAGGCTGTGAACTTAGAAGTGGAGAGCAAATTGAATAAATGACCTTAAATCTTTGTGTACTAACCCCGAATCAAATTGTTTGGGATTCAGAAGTGAAAGAAATAGTTTTATCTACTAATAGTGGCCAAATCGGTGTATTACCAAACCACGCCCCTATTGCCACAGCTGTAGATATAGGTATTTTGAGACTACGCCTTAATGACCAATGGTTAAAAATAGCTCTGATGGGTGGTTTTGCTAGAGTAGGCAATAATGAGATTACCATTTTAGTAAATGATGCGGAGAAGGGTAGTGACATTGATCCACAAGAAGCTCAGCAAGCTCTTGAAATAGCTGAGGCTAACTTAAGTCGGGCTGAGGGCAAGAGACAAACTATTGAAGCGAATTTAGCCGTCAGACGAGCTAGGACGCGAGTAGAGGCTATCAATTCAATTTCATAACTAATTGGTGCGCCCCAATAAAAAAGTGAATTCCGTTTATACACCATATTTTGGTTCTGCGGATTGAGTCGAATCAACTGTAATGGCATTTCTCTAAAATAAAAGGGAGGGTGGGTAGAAAAACTTATTAGATACTAATTACTCCGGTATCTAATAAGTTCTACCTACTATTGGATTTGAACCAATGACTCCCGCCGTATGAAAGCAATACTCTAACCACTGGGTTAAGTAGGTCATTTATCATCACAAAGAGAAAGAAAGGGGCTTGTCATATCGATGAATTATAGATGCAATCTTATTTCGAAGCAATACCAATTCTTGGCAGGAAACAGATCAGAAGCTATCATGTTGGATCATAGAAGATTCATCTTGACAAGAAATTATTTCCATGATAAACTATCTATCACAAGGGCTATAGCTCAGTTGGTAGAGCAACTCGTTTACACGCGCGCCAATGTTTTTCAGGGGAGTCCATCATGCAATCAAAAAAATTGATCTTATTGATAAATCGGTGTCTTACTCTATATATTCGAGGGAACAATAGCCTGACAAATAGTTGGTTCGGTCCGCTTTGGGTGCCAATTTAGGCTCCAAATAGAACCCATCATTGATTCGATAATTGATAAGGTGAATACACAGCCCATTCAATGCTAGGCATAATGAGTATAAGGACCTCAAAAAAATATCTTTTCGTAATATGAACTTTAAGGTGTATGAAGTTTCATATTTGACTCTTTGAGCAGAGCGATAGAGACTCCATTTAACTTAGGTTGATCTAGGCCAGAGGCAGACCTACGTCAAGGTAACTCTTCTTTGAAACACTTTGGTATTGCTCCTGGATCATAATCTAAATAATGAATCAGAGCACGTGGAGCCATCTCGTTATCTTTCTGTTAAGAAAAAGTATGGCGGACTATCTGATATTTATATCAGTTGATGAAAGAGCCCAATGCAAAAAAAAATGCATGTTGGGTCTTTGGAACAGTTCGAATCATTTCGATAATAAAAAGTTTGATCTGTTTTACCGAGAAGGTCTACGGTTCGAGTCCGTATAGCCCTAAAAATTTTTATAGTTTTCATTTCCTCATTCTTGTTTGTTGGTTGTAGTCGGACAGTCGTTTGGCCCATCGAAATAGAATAATTATCACATGCTCCGAGCGATCCCCGCGGGTGAGCATGAAAGGGACAAAATTCATTTCAGTGGGCCCAATCAGTCTTTGTTTGATCTCGGATAAAAAAACTGTCCTTTCTTCTTTGTGGATAAATTACACACAAATTTTTCCTGTTTTCCTATCCAGGATCAAAGGGTTTGGGATATTCCTTTTCTTTTTGTACAAAATCTCTTTTTCTAGATCTCAATATACCCCAATCCAATTGCTCACCAGTCCAATTCTACCTATGCTTACTTTATGCAAGAAGATTGAGGGTCTGTTTGCACTTGGACGAGTTAAGAAGCCCCCAACTCATCGTTTTTTCGGGAGCAGAACCCAATTCGTTGTTTCAGAGATAATGACTGGTTCCTAACTCTATTAGTGTTTGTACCCCTATCGATTTCCATGAGTTGTTTGGGGATTTGGTCTGTCGAATCATTTGAGTTGATAAAGCGCGATTCGATTAGAAGAAGTTTCTTCTGTAAATTATTTAGGATTCGGCTGACTTTCCCGTTGTGATATACTTCGTTGTATAGGGTTCGTTCAACATAATTTTTTTTTTGCATGAAGGCTAACCCAGCGGTTGGTCTTACTTTTGAAAACTCATTTTAATTACATTAATAAGTATTCTCGCCTTTTCGGACCCATTTCAAGTACTAAAGATCGATATTCTAGATTCTTCTTTTAAGACTTCGAGTTCTAATTAAATAACCCACTTCTTTTTGGGGGGGATGGGTTGCAGGTCGAGGTAGTACAGACTCAAAAAATGTAAATTGGGGATAGAACCCTAGGGTTGTTAGATGTAAGGGTTTCTCTCAATTCAATGCATTGAATAAAATCCATTAAGTCTAGAACAAGGATAAAAAATAGAATAGGGCGATGCATTCAGTTTCCGTATCTAATCAATAGAAACAACAATCCTCTAACTGGATTGGATCTTAATGAAAAGAATAAACCAATACCCTTCGGTTTTATTATATGAATATTCAAAAAGGATATAACATACATATAGAATTGTTCATTTTCTTAATAGTATCTTAATTTAATCTTAATCAAAATTCTATATAAATTAGAACTAAAAAAAGATGTAATGTAATTCTTTTTTCTCTTTTTTTTATAGAAAATTTGAGACAAGATAAAAACGATAAGTTTGTAATAAGAGCATAATATGTCTCTAGCATATCGAAATAAGTGAAAATCGGATTCCACTCGATGAATCTTGAAACAAGAATGACCCACAGCAAAAAAACTGGGGAGTTCAATCAAAATTCATTGGTATTTCGACTAAAAAGTTATAGCTTAATTCAAATTCCAGATCGAATCGAAGAATACGGTATATATTTTTCCACATTCATAGGAGTGCATCTATGTTTCTGCTTTACGAATATGACATTTTCTGGGCATTTCTAATAATATCAAGTCTGATTCCTATTTTGGCTTTTTTCATTTCCGGAGTTTTAGCCCCGACTAGGGAAGGACCGGAGAAACTTTCTAGTTATGAATCGGGCATAGAACCAATGGGCGACGCTTGGTTACAATTCCGAATTCGTTATTATATGTTTGCTCTGGTTTTTGTTGTTTTTGATGTTGAAACGGTTTTTCTTTACCCATGGGCGATGAGTTTCGATGTATTGGGTGTATCCGTTTTTATAGAAGCTTTAATTTTCGTGCTTATCCTAATTGTTGGTTTAGTTTATGCATGGCGAAAAGGAGCGTTGGAATGGTCTTAGCTCCTGAATATTCAGACAATAAAAAGAAAAAAGAAGAAAAAAATGACATTGAGACAGTTATGAATTCCATTGAGTTTCCGGTACTTGATCAAACAACCCAAAATTCAGTTATTTCAACTACATCAAATGATCTTTCAAATTGGTCAAGACTCTCCAGTTTATGGCCGCTTCTGTATGGTACCAGTTGTTGCTTTATTGAATTTGCTTCATTAATAGGCTCGCGCTTCGACTTTGATCGTTATGGCTTGGTACCAAGATCGAGTCCTAGGCAAGCGGACTTAATTTTAACAGCCGGCACAGTAACAATGAAAATGGCTCCCTCTTTAGTAAGATTATATGAGCAAATGCCTGAACCAAAATATGTCATTGCTATGGGAGCCTGCACTATTACAGGAGGGATGTTCAGTACTGATTCTTATAGTACTGTTCGAGGAGTTGATAAGCTAATTCCTGTGGATGTTTATTTGCCGGGTTGCCCGCCTAAACCGGAGGCAGTTATCGATGCTATAACAAAACTTCGTAAGAAGGTATCTCGAGAAATCTACGAGGATAGATTTGGGTCTCAACAGAATAATCGATGTTTTACTACCACTCACAAGTTTTATGTTGGACGCAGCACGCATACTGGAAATTATGATCAAGGATTAGTCTATCAATCGCGATCCACTTCAGAGATACCTTATGAAACATTTTTCAAATACAAAAGTTCAGTATCTTCCCACGAATTAGTGAATTAGGGAGGCTGCTTTTCTTTTGTGCAGAAGAATAGCAAATGCCCTTCACTTCAATTTTCAAAAATTTCGTCGTAAACGTGAACTACTTATACAAATGAAAATCCGGGAGAGATTAAAAAAATGCAGGGTCGTTTGTCTGCTTGGCTAGTCAAGCATGGGTTAGTTCATAGATCTTTAGGCTTCGATTACCAAGGAGTCGAAACTTTACAAATAAAGCCCGAGGATTGGCATTCCATTGCTGTCATTTCATATGTATATGGTTACAATTATCTACGCTCTCAGTGTGCCTATGATGTAGCACCGGGCGGACTCTTAGCTAGTGTGTATCATCTTACGAGAATAGAGTATGGTGTGGATCAGCCAGAGGAGGTATGCATTAAAGTATTTGCCCCAAGGATAAATCCCAGAATTCCGTCTGTTTTTTGGATTTGGAAAAGTGCGGATTTCCAAGAACGGGAATCTTATGATATGTTGGGAATCTCTTATGATAATCATCCACGCCTGAAACGTATTTTGATGCCTGAAAGTTGGATAGGATGGCCCTTACGTAAGGATTATATTGCTCCAAAATTCTATGAAATACAAGATGCTCATTGAATGATACGAACCTAATTTTCTTTTTACGCCGCGAGATATTCAAGGAATTTTTTTACAGTCTCTTCTAGAGCAAACAGAGTAATCGAACTCTTTTTCCTATATATGGATATATGGATGCGCAAAAAAATGGGTCCTCATTGAGATTCCCAAATTTGGAAGATATTCTATTTCTTTTTTTATACAGACTTTAAGAAAAAGGGTAGGATTTTCTCTCTCTAGACATTCGGACGATAGCATGTATGTATGCTGATTCGTATCGAATTTGTATGAGTATCTATTATTAACCTGTGGGTTAATAATGGATGCTCAATGTCAGGAACTTAACAGTAGATACTCAATGTCAGGAACCAGATTTGAACTGGTGACACGAGGATTTTCAGTCCTCTGCTCTACCAACTGAGCTATCCCAACCCTTCTTGAGGCACCATCCCCATCCTACTAGAGGGCTTGGGTATATGTCAATTCAAGAGAATCAAAAAGCATTACAAAATCTTACCCAGGCCCTGGAATTTCCGGAATTTTCAAAAAAGAAAACTTTTGAAGTTGAAAATAATGCTGTGAACTGTGAATGATTCAAACGGGGATTCCTTGATCATAGATTTTCTTTTGTACATATATACCACAAGACTTGTGATACGAGAGAGGCTTTTCTGCTCCGATCCTTTTGTGAAATAGTACAGTGAATGATAAATATAGCTAATTTTCGGGCGCTGCCGAAAAGAAAAAAGAGTAGAAGTATAAATAAACAGTTAGGGAGTAAAACGGGCCTTTTTGTGGGGATAGAGGGACTTGAACCCTCACGATTTATAAAGTCGACGGATTTTCCTCTTACTATAAATTTCATTGTTGTCTGTATTGATATTGACATGTAGAACGGGACTCTATCTTTATTCTCGTCCGATTAATCAGTTCGTCAAAAGATATATCAGACTATGGAGTGAGTGGTTTGATCACTGAATATTCGATTCTTCCTTCAACTTGGAATAGATTCACAAAAATGATTCCTTTTTTTTTATGTAAAAAAAATTTTAGGGCGGCATTCATAGAATCTTTGATATTTCAGTACGTATACGTACGTCTCGTATATAGGTTTATCCCCCATTCTTTATGGAGTTTAAATTCAAATTGAATAGAAGGATTCCTCTACCAACGCAGTCAACTCCATTCATTAGAACAGCTTCCATTGAGTCTCTGCACCTATCCTTTTTTTATTCTCGCTTTCAGAAACCCCTTAATTTATTTTCTGAAAACAGGATTTGGCTCAGGATTGCCCATTTTTAATTCCAGGGTTTCTCTGAATTTGAAAGTTATCACTTAGTAGGTTTCCATACCAAGGCTCAATCCAATCAAGTCCGTAGCGTCTACCGATTTCGCCATATCCCCTTTTTAGTTTGAGCCGAAGATCTGGCCGGGATGCCATCCCTTTCTTTTTTTCGTTCATGCTGGAACCGTTAACCGTTGAATTCATTAGATACAGCTTATCTATCTAAAAGGTTTCTCTCTTTACTCCTCTTTGATTTCTTTTTTATCTACCCCTTTTTCTCTATTGAAGGACCTACATTTGGTTTAATCAGAAATGATTCTATCATTGATGTATCCGCAATTCAATATGGATGGATATATATCACATATATATTCCTCTCTTCCTCTCACTTTTCCCGCCCGATTTTAAATACTTGAACGTTCGATTCTTTTTTTAGAATGCCATATTTTTCTTAATTTCTAATAATTTAGAATTAAGATATTGATAATCATATTCATATAAATTATAAATATAAAAGAGAATTATGGAAAAGAAAAAATGTAGAATTTCTTCCCATTGAAAATTTTGATATCATATATCACTCTATTTATCGTTATATTAATTCTTATGTTATATTATATTGTTATAGAATACCATTCTATTCAGTATTCATTTTTTCTCTATTCATATTCATTATCGATTTTGAATAGCTAAGAGCTAAGTAGTTGACTGAATTCCTATGCACAACACAATTTCTGTTATGTGAGCCCGCTTAGCTCAGAGGTTAGAGCATCGCATTTGTAATGCGATGGTCATCGGTTCGATTCCGATAGCCGGCTTTTCTCTCTTTGTTCCATTTTATACTTTATTACATGATTAATAATGTCTGGTTGAACTCAAGGTATATTGAAAATACTTTTTTCCTTTTCTCAAAAATAGTGGATCTATTATGTCGTAAGAACTTCCAACTATGAATAAAAAACGGATTCGAGCGGTTGGTTAGATCTCTACAGAACAAATTAGGACAAAGTCTCCTTACCTTGCTATATATACAAAAGAGTCTGAATATTGATACAATTCATCTCATTCTTCTTTGTAGTACAGTACTTAACTTCAGTATATTTTTTTCGTTTATCGTTTAGTTCAGTCTTAATTTAGGTTTATTCTGTAAATAAAAAAGGAGTTTTTATGTCTCGTTACCGAGGGCCTCGTTTCAAAAAAATACGCCGTCTGGGGGCTTTACCGGGACTAACTAGTAAACGGCCTAAAGCCGGAAATGATCTTAGAAATCAATCGCGTTCTGGGAAAAAGTCTCAATATCGTATTCGTCTAGAAGAAAAACAAAAATTGCGGTTTCATTATGGTCTGACAGAGCGACAATTACTTAAATATGTTCGTATCGCCGGAAAAGCCAAAGGGTCAACTGGTCAGGTTTTACTACAATTACTTGAAATGCGTTTGGATAACATACTTTTTCGATTGGGTATGGCTTCGACCATTCCTGGAGCTCGGCAATTAGTTAACCATAGACATATTTTAGTTAATGGCCATATAGTAGATATACCAAGTTATCGCTGCAAACCCCGAGATATTATTACGACGAGGGATGAACAAAAATCCAAAGCTCTGATTCAAAATTATCTTGATTCATCCTCCCATGAAGAATTGCCAAAACATTTGACTCTTCACTCATCCCAATATAAAGGGTTAGTCAATCAAATAATAGATAGTAAGTGGGTCGGCTTGAAAATAAACGAGTTGCTAGTCGTAGAATATTATTCCCGTCAGACTTGAACCTAACTCAAATAGCAAGGCAAGGATTCGGAGAATTTTTCCCCCTTTTCGCCGAAGTAAATTGACCGAAGCTAAGGGGTTTGATCCGGATATTTTTCCCATTCATGTATCATAAATGGATCCGCGGGGATTTTTTTATGTCTTGGCGACCCTTTAATCAGTATTTTTCGTACCACCCCAATTAGGAATATAGAATTCATTTCAAAGAAAGGTCTACCTCGTGGAATAATCCTATTCCTTGTTATTTGATCCATTGTGGTCAATAACGCTCTTGAATTAGGCAAAGATAAGGAAAGAGAGGGATTCGAACCCTCGGTAAACAAAAGCCTACATAGCAGTTCCAATGCTACGCCTTCAACCACTCGGCCATCTCTCCTACAAAATTTTATGATTATGACCCAGAAATCGGGTGAATAGCGAGCCATTCATATTTATTTTTGCAATATAGGTACGACTAACCGATTATAACAATTCGAAATATGAAAATGGATGGGATTTTGGTCATAGAATTATTATTCTATTCTTTTTCCTTCTTTGAATCATAATCTGTAGGAAATATTAATTGAATGTTTAGAACGAGTCTTTTTTTATGTTATTTCGTCCTGTACAATTCCTTTGTTTGTGGGATTCTTTTCCCATGCGAGGTAATGAGAAGAATTATAGAATGGATTGCGAACTATGCCTAGATCACGGATAAATGGAAATTTTATTGATAAGACCTCTTCAATTGTGGCCAATATCTTATTACGCATAATTCCGACAACTTCCGGAGAAAAAGAGGCATTTACCTATTATAGAGATGGTGTGATTTGATTCTATTTAGTGTTCTCCGTCTTACGAGTAAAGGCACGCAGGGTTGGATTCGGTATAAAACGAAAGGCGTTTATTGAAATAAATCTGCAAAAAATCTACGCTTCTTGAAGGTGAAGTTTGGAAATAGAACAATTCCTTCTATTGTGTATCCCCGATTGATGCAGCCTCAGATACTTCAATTTTCTAATCTAGTATTGAACGAAAGGTTACACCTATAGGTTCTTCTGTATTAGAGGTCCATCCTACTCCATCAGTACCAATAGGCGGCATAGGGGAAGAAGCACTACACCTAGGAATCAACAAAAAAAACTTTGTTATAAATTATCCCTTTCCTTATCGGGATCGGAACTAACAAGAATGGTTGGGACAACAAACATCCATCTCGTTTGTACTTTGGATACCTATATAACCATCAAAGACTGTTGAAGTGACTAATTCCTGGAAATAGGGGGCGTTGAGGACAAAGAAATTGTTGGAGTAACCTTTTCTATCTAGCAACAACACGATTAGTGTTAAGAAAAGACCTCTTGCAGGAAGGCTGGCTAGAGATTTCTTGTAAAAACACTAGTCCCTGTCAGTTCATAATGAGAATATTTCAATATTCTTTTGGTTCCATGGATTATTATCATTCATTATGCACAGAAGGGAGGAGCCGTATGAGATGAAAATCTCACGTACGGTTCTGAAACGGGGATTCTTTGAATAGAATGAACGACCGTAACGGATGTCAGCTCAATCCGAAGGAAATTATGCGGAAGCTTTACAGAATTATTATGAAGCTATGAGACTAGAAATTGATCCCTATGATCGAAGTTATATACTGTATAACATAGGCCTTATCCACACAAGTAACGGAGAACATACAAAAGCTTTGGAATATTATTTCCGGGCACTAGAACGAAATCCATTCTTACCACAAGCTTTTAATAATATGGCCGTGATCTGTCATTACGTGCGACTATCTCCACTATAGAAAGAGGGAAAGAAAGATAAAATACGCTAGTAAATACTAGAGGATAGGCTTTCTACATATGTATCGTACAAAGCAACGATTTTTATTAGCTGTAGCAAAGAAAGATACTTCATAAAAGCCAAAAAATGAAGAAATGAATATGCCTATAATACTATATTCTATGGATAGATAAAAGATCTAATTGATAGGGGAAGCGCCGTAAAGATCAATTAGTGAGATTTTGGGTCGATACAATAAGAAAAAACTGCTTACTTATGTCATGATATGAGATATAAGTTAGGAATCAACTTATGTAATAGGGTTGATCCACTAAGGTATTGAGCAGCGGTGTAGCATCAGATCCCAAAGATAGTAAGTCCTTTCTTTCTTAGAGAGGAAAGTCTTTTTCAAAGATTCTATATGAAAATGAAACGGAGATAGTTACCTTTCAGAAAAAGATAACTATAGTGGGGTTCATTTTTCTGAAGGTAGGAGAAAAGATAAAACTTATTTTGAATCAAAATGAAAGTTTAAAACTTATGTAAATGTAATTAACCCCTTCTGGTTAACCCGAGAAACAAAAATGGGATAGATTTATGAAAAATCTTATTTAGTTAGATAGGGTCGATTAAGATAAGATGGGACACCAAAATAATTTATTGCTGAGCCGTATGAGGTAGGAAACTCTCAAGTACGGTTCTAAGGGAAGGAATCGACCCACCTATTCCGACCGAGGAGAACAGGCCATTCGGCAGGGAGATTCTGAAATTGCGGAAGCTTGGTCCGATCAAGCTGCGGAGTATTGGAAACAAGCTATAGCGCTTACTCCAGGTAATTATATTGAAGCGCATAATTGGTTGAAGATCACGCGGCGGTTTGAATAAGAACACTCTTTTTATCCGTCAGTAAAAAAAATGGATCTTTCCTCTGGGAAGAGCTAATCAAGGAATTTCATTGTATCCCTTCTAAGATTGTTCTGTTCTATTTCGTTTAGTACCTCGTAGGCATAAACGATACCCGACTACAGTACATCATACATCCCTTTTTGCTATTCAAACTAAAAAAGCCTTTGAATGTGGATACTGGGGTCTTGGTCTTATTCATGACTGCCCCAATGAAGTGATTTGGAATCGAGCAATAGTCATACGTTCTATGTAAGATACGAAGCAGCTCCATCTAAGCACCTGTAATTTACATATGAATCCAAAAAAGAGTTTTTGTGTCAAGTCAAAGCCGGGAAAGGATTTTCAAATATTATAAAGGTCCGTTGAGCGCCTCATGGCTATGTCATAATAGATCCGAACACTTGCCCCGGATCGACTTCCAGATCATAATTGCTCTAGTAAATAACTAAACAAAATAAATAGCTGGGAGATAGGAAGGAAAGGAACTAATTATAAATAGATTTCAGAAGTTCACTAATTACTTGACTGTTGGCAGGTCTCTTTGTATGTGTTGTCCGGAAAGAGGAGGACTCAATGATTATTCGTTCGCCGGAACCAGAAGTTAAAATTTTGGTGGATAGGGATCCCGTAAAAACTTCTTTCGAGGAATGGGCCAGACCAGGTCATTTCTCAAGAACAATAGCTAAAGGCCCTGATACTACCACTTGGATCTGGAACCTACATGCCGATGCTCACGATTTCGATAGCCATACCAGTGATTTGGAGGAGATCTCCCGAAAAGTATTTAGTGCCCATTTCGGTCAACTCTCCATCATATTTCTTTGGCTGAGTGGCATGTATTTCCACGGTGCCCGTTTTTCCAATTATGAAGCATGGCTAAGCGATCCTACTCACATTAGACCCAGCGCTCAGGTGGTTTGGCCAATCGTGGGCCAAGAAATATTGAATGGTGATGTGGGTGGGGGTTTCCGAGGAATACAAATAACCTCTGGGTTTTTTCAGATTTGGAGAGCGTCCGGAATAACTAGTGAATTACAACTCTATTGTACTGCAATTGGTGCATTGGTCTTTGCGGCGTTAATGCTTTTTGCTGGTTGGTTCCATTATCACAAAGCTGCTCCAAAGTTGGCTTGGTTCCAAGATGTAGAATCCATGTTGAATCACCATTTAGCGGGGTTACTAGGACTTGGATCTCTTTCTTGGGCGGGACACCAAATACATGTCTCGTTACCAATTAACCAATTTCTAGACGCTGGAGTAGATCCTAAGGAGATCCCACTTCCCCATGAATTTATCTTGAACCGGGATCTTTTGGCTCAACTTTATCCAAGTTTTGCCGAGGGAGCAACCCCGTTTTTCACCTTGAATTGGTCAAAATATGCCGAATTTCTTACTTTTCGTGGAGGATTAGATCCAGTAACAGGGGGTCTATGGCTGACCGATATTGCACATCATCATTTAGCTATTGCAATTCTTTTCCTGATAGCCGGTCACATGTATAGGACTAACTGGGGGATTGGTCATGGCCTGAAAGATATTTTAGAGGCTCATAAAGGTCCATTTACAGGCCAGGGCCATAAAGGGCTCTATGAAATCCTAACAACGTCATGGCATGCTCAATTATCTCTAAATTTAGCTATGTTAGGCTCTTTAACCATTGTTGTAGCTCACCATATGTATGCCATGCCCCCTTATCCATATCTAGCTACTGACTACGGTACAGTACTTTCGTTGTTCACACATCACATGTGGATCGGTGGATTTCTCATAGTTGGTGCTGCTGCACATGCAGCCATTTTTATGGTAAGAGATTATGATCCAACTACTCGATACAACGATCTATTAGATCGTGTCCTTAGGCACCGCGATGCAATCATATCGCATCTCAACTGGGCATGTATATTTCTAGGCTTTCACAGTTTTGGTTTGTATATTCATAATGATACCATGAGCGCTTTAGGGCGTCCACAAGATATGTTTTCAGATACCGCTATTCAATTACAACCCGTCTTTGCTCAATGGGTACAAAACACTCACGCTTTAGCACCTGGTGCAACAGCTCCTGGTGCAACAACAAGCACCAGCTTGACTTGGGGGGGTAGTGGTTTAGTAGCAGTAGGCGGCAAAGTAGCTTTGTTACCTATTCCATTAGGAACCGCAGATTTTTTGGTACATCACATTCATGCATTTACGATCCATGTAACGGTATTGATACTACTGAAAGGTGTTCTATTTGCTCGTAGTTCCCGTTTGATACCTGATAAAGCAAATCTGGGTTTTCGTTTCCCTTGTGACGGACCTGGAAGAGGGGGGACATGTCAAGTATCCGCCTGGGATCATGTCTTCTTAGGTCTATTCTGGATGTACAATGCAATTTCGGTAGTAATATTCCATTTCAGTTGGAAAATGCAGTCAGATGTTTGGGGTAGTATAAACGATCAAGGAGTGGTAACTCATATCACGGGAGGAAACTTTGCGCAGAGTTCCATTACTATTAATGGGTGGCTCCGTGACTTTTTATGGGCACAGGCATCCCAGGTAATTCAGTCTTATGGTTCTTCATTATCTGCATATGGTCTTTTTTTCCTAGGTGCTCATTTTGTCTGGGCTTTCAGTTTAATGTTTCTATTCAGCGGCCGCGGCTATTGGCAAGAACTTATTGAATCCATCGTTTGGGCTCATAACAAATTAAAAGTTGCTCCTGCTACTCAGCCTAGAGCCTTGAGCATTGTACAAGGACGTGCTGTAGGAGTAACCCATTACCTTCTGGGTGGAATTGCCACAACATGGGCATTCTTCTTAGCAAGAATTATTGCAGTAGGATAATGGCTAGGAGGATTTGAAAAGCATTATGGCATTAAGATTTCCAAGGTTTAGCCAAGGCTTAGCCCAGGACCCCACTACTCGTCGTATTTGGTTTGGTATTGCTACCGCACATGACTTTGAGAGTCATGATGATATTACTGAGGAACGTCTTTATCAGAATATTTTTGCTTCTCACTTCGGGCAGTTAGCAATAATTTTTCTTTGGACTTCCGGAAATCTATTTCATGTAGCTTGGCAAGGAAATTTTGAGTCATGGGTAAAGGACCCTTTACATGTAAGACCGATTGCGCATGCAATTTGGGATCCTCATTTTGGTCAACCGGC
>JAJJMC010001891.1:21288-31288 GCA_023531435.1 Papaver californicum | reverse complement strand
TTTTTTTGCCATTGAGTTTACAAAAAGTAACAATATCTCTATTTTCCGCCCCAAACTGAAGACTTAGATTATAGTTTTGTGAAAAAAGCCCCTTATCGGATTTGAACCGATGACTTACGCCTTACCATGGCGTTACTCTACCGCTGAGTTAAAAGGGCTCATTTGATTCAATTGTTGAATGAACCAACAGTCACTATGAGTCTACTGTATGTACCTATATATATAATATACATCATATATATGGATCTCGGCTCGTTCAGGACCAATCAAAAATTTTTTGACTTCAGCTTTTTTTTGAGAAGTCTAGGAAAAATGCTTCCTTTTATTTGATTTTATCAATATTAATGCACTACATTTTTTCAAGACCGCCCCTATAATAGATTTGTTTTTTTTTGACCCTCATCAGAATGAGATTCATTTGATTGAGACACAATTCGACGTAGATCCAAGATATTTCATCGAATCATTGATGAACAGATTCGACACGTACCCTGCAATTTTTATAGAAAAAAGAAATTAGATGGAATCATGAAAGCAGAAAATATTCTTCGTATTTAGCCATAGCATTACATTATATTGACAATTACAAAAAACTGTTCATACTATGAGTATAGTAGGCGATCCGGCGGGTATGCCCCCATCGTCTAGCGGTTCAGGACATCTCTCTTTCAAGGAGGCAGCGGGGATTCGACTTCCCCTGGGGGTAGGGTACTACGAAAGGAGGTTGATCATGGATTTATCCATAAGTCTAAAATGGATTCTTCCTGGGTCGATGCCCGAGTGGTTAATGGGGACGGACTGTAAATTCGTTGGCTATATGTCTACGCTGGTTCAAATCCAGCTCGGCCCAAAAATCCGCCGATCCATCATGAGATAATAGAAAAAATTTTGCCTCCAGAAACCAGACAAAGAAACGAAGACTTTTTTATGCTATATCCTTAATTTTTTTGTTCCCATAGATCTACTTTCTAATGATCTGGTCTGTACCCTTAATTTCTAAGGGAGGGGTAAAGAAAAAAAGACTTTTTCTTTTTTATTTATTATGAAATGATTTGACTACTAGTAATACGTGCCGTTCTCACTAAAGCCCATACCCATATGAATATCAACATATCGCTTCTATCTCTGTTACAATACAGCGATTCTAAATAGAAATATGCTATGAATTTAATAATAAGAATATGTATCCTTTACATCTTATTTCCCTGGGATTGTAGTTCAATTGGTCAGAGCACCGCCCTGTCAAGGCGGAAGCTGCGGGTTCGAGCCCCGTCAGTCCCGACCTAGGATCCGATGAATCCGTCAACTCATTTCTCTATTTTCGGTGAAGAGGGAGGACTGAAAACAAGATCTAATTTCCGCCGGAGGTCTTTTTTATCATCGAAGAAATACAAGAATTTTCATTAATTCTCGACTAGTACTGATTCGTGGGGAGAGCTAGATTGGTACAATTGGTGGTAGGGTCCTATTCGGGATTTCAAGAGATACCGCACAGGTTTTCCTTTTTCTATTGGTTCTGATCCATGGAATTCAATATAATACCCACCCGGTTCCCGAGAGCATACCTACAAATTGAATTCCTTCATTGTGTGATACAAAATTAACTTGACCTTAACATAGTTGGCGCGCCAGAATCCTTTTCAGATTCTATTAAAACCACCTCCTTATTTTCTAGCTCCTATTTTTGGGAACCGCAATTCCTAATTGGAAACAATCTATCTATCTCACTTCCATACCGAATTTCGGATATGATATATGTTCCGGTTTCAATCCAACGAAAGAAGCTTTTATTTTAAAAAAAGAGAGATCAAAGAAAGATCTGCCCTACCCCGCTTAATAAAGAAATTAATAATATTTCTTCTCCTGTTTTTTCTTTGATGAAGGGGTCCTATCGAAGCAAGAGTAAACTCCAAAAAAGTACATTTCTAAAAAAACGAGATCTTTTATACCCGAATCCATCTTTATTACACCTCTTTGTCTTCCAAGAAATTTAGATCATAACAAACTAAATGAGTTTCGAACTTCACTTTTTTCCATTTCATTTCTACTGTTTGGGTTTGTGACCAATTGAAATGGAAGACGGGTCAGATGATACCTCATCAGCTGGTTGTATACGGAAGACGGTAGGTTATAGAAAAGAATGAAAAACGAAAAGGGATTCTTTGTTGTATCAAGAATTCCTTTTTTAATTCGTTATGGATAAAAGATCCTCCTATGTTATACTATTCAATTCTCGACAATGAATCGATCTGAAAGCTCAGATATTGTTATTCATGATATTGATCCGATTCAATATCAAATAACATTGGGATGCAATTCATTTCATTGAATTTAGAGGAGAAGATTTATCATCTCTATGGGATTAGATCCCGAGTTATTGTGAAGTAAAAAACGATGGGATTATGGAAGTAAATATTCTCGCATTTATTGCTACTGCGCTGTTCATTCTAGTTCCTACTGCTTTTTTACTTATCATCTACGTAAAAACAGTCAGTCAAAATAATTGATTCGAATGAAGCTTGACTTCTTTATTCTTATCAATGATTGAAGAAATGAAAGGTATTTTCATTCCACGTCTTAAATGAAATGGGCGGACTAGAATCAGCAGTATATGAGATCCGGTAGTATGGTAGAAAGATATCAATTTCTTTCTACCATACTTTCTATTATTGTATTGTCTCAAGTTGTACTGGTACTGTATAAAGAGGGATAGGCTTCATCTAGATTAATCTACAATATGTATCTTGTATTTTCATATATGTACATATCTATAAATTTCATATATGTGATGTACATCATGTAAATAACACCCCAATTCTAGTTCTTCCTTGCATCTATTTTTTTGTTTGATTGAAAGGTTTTTTTTCATATAGTCCATTACTGTAATTCAATATAATTTGCAAATGGAAATTTCATATTTAAAATCCCTTTACGATATATGAAAAAATGGCTACAGTTTGATTACTCAACTCAATTAGTAGTGCTTTTAGAGTCCACTTCTTCCCCATACTACAAGTGAAAGGGAAAATGTAAAGACTACCATTAAAGCGGCCCAAGCAAGACTTACTATATCCATGTGAATTATGTCCCCTATCTCTATGAATATGAAGGAATTCGTCCATTATTGATCACTAATAATAGTGGAATCTATGGTGCAGAGTCAAAAAGGGATTATGACCAAACGCTATTGATCAAACAATCCAAAAAATCCACCCACAACAAGTTCCTATATGATTTCTGGTAGAAAAGGGAAGGATTAACCACAAGCAAGATACACAGGGACTTTCTTTGTATTATCAAGGAAATCCTCTTTAATGGAAGATGTAGGAATAGTAAGGCCTATTGTTTAGTTTCTTTTGTTGACCTTCATAAGCAAAAAGCATAAAATATACAATCAAGGTAGATCACTACCTACCCCATATCTCTTCAAAAGAGGGTTTTTTCCTTTTGGTTTCCTCTCGAATCTATTGCTTCTGCTGAGCAAAAAAAGAAAGTATTTCTCGGTTTTTGTAGATGAGGCGGCACCCGGATTTGAACTGGGGTAAAAGGATTTGCAGTCCCCCGCCTTACCACTCGGCCATGCCGCCAAACGGATATAAAATAGAGGGAACGCTCTCTTCTTTATTATTTCTTGAATCTCATTGTCTTTATCCCTTTCCTAAACCTAAAAAACCCTTTTTTTTGAACCCAGTTGATTCCCTTCGATTGATTGTATGGTATCTCAAATCTCAAAATAAACAACACCTAAAAACTTCCCCCTTTTTTTATCTTTCAAAAGCGAATGTGCTTTTTCAGTTACAGAATGAACAATGCAGGGCAAATAGGAACCATTAACTATTGACTTGAATTCATGAAGAGTTCTTGGAACTCCAATTTCGTTTCCTTAACAACGGCATCAAAATGAAGTTGATACACAACTTATCAGTATCAATTCTTTTCAATAATCAATCTTTTTCAATTAAATTTACATTATAACAACAATTATATATATATGTAAACCCCGGAACAGAGATTGTTACAAAGATATCCTAATCAGGTATCTTAGCCATATATGTCTATAAGGAATTATCGTGCTTCCTTTTTTCTTTTTTTCTCTCATTCATAGAGAACAGATCAAACCTTGAATCATTTCTTTTTCTGGTACCCAACCGGATTGTAATATCATAATAATAGGTAGAAATTGGATTCCTTTTGATATTCTATACAAGACTCTAAAAAAAGTATAATCGGCATAATTATGATTCCAGGAATGTTTTATCCTGTTGCAAATTCTAATTTGAGTAGAAAATTCTCCTTATTGCTCCGCTCAATGGTATGAAGTTGGGTAAAATTTCATGTGATTCAGTAAACAGAATATACATTCCATCATTGCTAGATCGATCCATATGGTTCGATGAAGAATGAGCCAATAATGGGATTTTGCTATAAATGGGAAGCTTAAGATGCTCCGGGATGGAAATGAGGGAATGTCTACAATACCTGGGTTTAGTCAGATACAATTTGAGGGGTTTTGTAGGTTCATTGATCAGGGCTTGATGGAAGAACTTTATAAATTTCCAAAAATTGAAGATATAGATCAAGAAATTGAATTTCAATTATTTGTGGAAACTTATCAATTGGTAGAACCCTTGATAAAAGAAAGAGATGCTGTGTATGAATCATTGACATATTCTTCTGAATTATATGTACCTGCGGGATTAATTTGGAAAACCGGTAGGGATATACAAGAACAAACCATATTTATTGGAAACATTCCTCTAATGAATTCCCTGGGAACCTTTATAGTAAATGGAATATACAGAATTGTAATCAATCAAATATTGCAAAGCCCCGGTATTTATTACCGTTCAGAATTGGACCATAACGGAATTTCGGTCTATACCGCCACCATAATATCCGATTGGGGAGGAAGATCAGAATTAGAGATTGATCGAAAAGCAAGGATATGGGCTCGTGTGAGTCGGAAACAAAAAATATCTATTCTAGTTCTATCATCAGCTATGGGTTCGAATCTAAGAGAAATTCTAGATAATGTTTGCTACCCTGAAATTTTCTTGTCTTTCCCGAACGATAAGGAGAAAAAAAAGATTGGGTCAAAAGAAAATGCCATTTTGGAATTTTATCAACAGTTTGCTTGTGTCGGCGGGGATCCGGTATTTTCTGAGTCCTTATGTAAGGAATTACAAAAAAAATTTTTTCAACAAAGATGTGAATTAGGAAGGATTGGTCGACGAAATATGAACCGGAGACTTAATCTTGATATACCTCAGAACAATACATTTTTGTTACCACGAGATGTATTGGCAGCTGCGGATCATTTGATCGGAATGAAATTTGGAATGGGTACACTTGACGATATGAATCACTTGAAAAATAAACGTATTCGCTCTGTAGCGGATCTGTTACAAGACCAATTCGGATTGGCTCTGGTTCGTTTAGAAAATGTGGTTCGAGGAACTATATGTGGAGCTATTAGGCATAAATTTATACCTACTCCCCATAATTTAGTAACATCCACTCCATTAACAACCACTTATGAATCATTTTTCGGTCTACACCCCTTATCTCATGTTTTGGATCGAACTAATCCATTGACACAAATAGTTCATGGGCGAAAATTGAGTTATTTAGGTCCTGGAGGATTGACAGGTCGAACTGCTAGTTTTCGGATCCGAGATATCCATCCTAGTCACTATGGCCGTATTTGCCCAATTGACACATCTGAAGGAATCAACGTTGGACTTATTGGATCCTTAGCTATTCATGCTAGGATTGGTCATTGGGGGTCGCTAGAAAGTCCGTTTTTTGAAATTGATGAGAGATTCAAAGGGGTACGGGTAGTTTATTTATCGCCAAGCAGAGATGAATACTATATGGTGTCGGCAGGAAATTCTTTGGCGTTGAATCAGGGCATTCAAGAAGAACAGGTTGTTCCAGCTCGATACCGTCAAGAATACCTGACTATTGCATGGGAACAGATTCATCTTCGAAGCATTTTTCCCTTCCAATATTTTTCTATTGGCGCTTCCCTTATTCCTTTTATCGAACATAATGACGCGAATCGGGCTTTAATGAGTTCTAATATGCAACGTCAAGCAGTTCCGCTTTCTCGGTCCGAAAAGTGCATTGTTGGAACTGGGTTGGAACGCCAAGTAGCTCTAGATTCAGGAGTTTCCGCTATAGCAGAACACGAGGGAAAAGTAGTTTCTACCGATACTGACAAGATCGTTTTCTCAGGTAATGGAGACACTCTAAGCATTCCATTGGTTATGTATCAACGTTCCAACAAAAATACTTGTATGCATCAAAAATCCCAAGTTCAACGGGGTAACTGCATTAAAAAGGGACAAATTTTAGCAGATGGTGTTGCTACTGTTGGTGGCGAACTCGCTTTGGGAAAAAACGTATTAGTAGCTTATATGCCATGGGAAGGCTACAATTTTGAAGACGCCGTACTTATTAGTGAACGTCTAGTATATGGCGATGTTTATACTTCTTTTCATATACGGAAATATGAAATTCAGACTCATGTGACAAGTCAAGGCCCTGAAAGGATAACTAATGAAATACCACATTTAGAAGCCCACTTACTCCGGAATTTAGATAGAAACGGAATTGTGATGTTGGGGTCTTGGGTAGAAACAGGTGATATTTTAGTAGGTAAATTAACGCCTCAGATCACGAAAGAATCATCATATGCCCCGGAAGATAGATTATTACGGGCTATACTTGGTATTCAAGTATCCACTGCAAAGGAAACTTGTCTAAAATTACCTATAGGTAGCAGAGGTCGAGTTATTGATGTGAGATGGATCCAGAAAAAGGGGGGTTCCAGTTATAATCCAGAAATGATTCGTGTATATATTTCACAGAAACGTGAAATCAAAGTAGGGGATAAAGTTGCTGGAAGGCATGGGAATAAAGGTATCATTTCCAAAATTTTGCCTAGACAAGATATGCCGTATTTACAAGACGGAACGCCTGTTGATATGGTCTTCAATCCATTAGGAGTACCTTCACGAATGAATGTAGGACAGATATTTGAATGCTCGCTCGGGTTAGCGGGGGATCTGCTAGACAGGCATTATCGAATAGCACCCTTTGATGAGAGATATGAGCAAGAGGCTTCTAGAAAACTCGTGTTTTCTGAATTATATGAAGCCGGTAAGCAAACAGCGAATCCGTGGGTATTTGAACCCGAGTATCCGGGAAAAAGCAGAATATTTGATGGAAGAACGGGAGATCCTTTTGAACAACCTGTTATAATAGGAAAGTCCTATATCCTAAAATTAATTCATCAAGTTGATGATAAAATTCATGGGCGTTCCAGCGGGCATTATGCGCTTGTTACACAACAACCCCTTAGGGGAAGGGCTAAGCAAGGGGGACAACGGGTAGGAGAAATGGAAGTTTGGGCTCTAGAGGGGTTTGGTGTTGCTCACATTTTACAAGAGATGCTTACTTATAAATCTGATCATATTAGAGCTCGTCAGGAAGTACTTGGTACTACGATCATTGGAGGAACAATACCTAAACCTGAGGATGCTCCAGAATCCTTTCGATTGCTCGTTCGAGAACTACGATCTTTGGCTCTGGAATTGAATCATTTCCTTGTATCTGAGAAGAACTTCCAGATTCAAAGGAAGGAAGCTTGATCGGAATGAATCAGAATTTTTCTTCTATGATCGACCGGTATAAACATCAACACCTTCGAATTGGATCAGTTTCTCCTGAACAAATAAGCGCTTGGGCCAAAAAAATACTACCCAATGGAGAGGTTGTTGGAGAGGTGACAAAACCTTATACTTTTCATTACAAAACCAATAAGCCGGAAAAAGATGGATTGTTTTGTGAAAGAATTTTTGGGCCTATAAAAAGTGGAATTTGTGCCTGTGGAAACTATCGAGTAATCGGAGATGAAAAAGAAGACCCGAAATTTTGTGAACAATGCGGAGTCGAGTTTGTTGATTCTCGGATACGAAGATATCAAATGGGATACATCAAACTGGCATGCCCAGTAACTCATGTGTGGTACTTGAAACGTCTTCCTAGTTATATCGCGAATCTTTTAGATAAACCTCTTAAAGAATTAGAAGGCCTAGTATACTGCGATGTGTGATTTGATCAAAATTCTTATTTTACAGATTGGGACTAAGAAACTGTCATCCCATTCACTCCGATTGGGATGCCCTGACTCTGACATGTCTCGTGGTAGGAGTAACATGAAGCTCAGAATTATGGATGTATTTAATACTCCAAAAAAGGGAATTGATCTATGGTCGATTCCGTAACAGAAAAATAGGAATTGCTAGTTGTACCTCGTGAAAAAGACTTCTTTCGTGGAATTAGCCATTCCATTTGTTTTAGAAAGAAATTATGTTCTAGTAAGCAAATATGACATGGTTACAAGGGCCTATTCATCGCGTATAGGCTTTAAGGGCATCATGTCATAACCGTCGAGGTTAAGTAGGGGCCTAAAAGATCGAATGGAATGATACATAGACAAGTAAATCCCTTATGAGTTCCAAGGTATTCTTTTAAAAGGGATTTGGTATTCGAAGGGAGGTAGACTACTCAAGAATTTCACATTTCATTTCATTGAAATGTTGGTTGGTCCTGATTGGGAACTTGAGTAAGGAGTAGATCGTTGGGGGTTTTCTAAAAAAAAATTTTAAACGAGAACCCCTTATTTGATGTAACTACTTGAGCCGGATGAGAGGAAACCCTCGCGTCCGATTTTTAAGGGGGGAAATCCTATACTATAAGGAACCTATCCCAATTTTTCTTTTGCTAGGACCGTAGCTAAAAAACCTACTTTCTTACGATTACGAGGTTCATTCGAATATGAAATCCAATCTTGGAAATACAGCATCCCACTTTTTTTTACTACTCAAGGCTTCGATACATTTCGAAATCGAGAAATCTCTACTGGAGCAAGTGCTATCAGAGAACAATTAGCCGATCTGGATTTGCGACTTATTACAGATTGTTCATTGGTAGAATGGAAAGAATTAGGGGAAGAAGGGCCCACGGGTAATGAATGGGAAGATAGAAAAATAGGAAGAAGAAAGGATTTTTTGGTTAGACGCATGGAATTAGCTAAGCATTTTATTCGAACAAATGTGGAAGCAGAATGGATGGTTTTGTGCCTACTACCAGTCCTTCCCCCCGAATTGAGACCGATCATTCAAATAGATGGGGGTAAACTGATGAGTTCGGATATTAATGAACTCTATAGAAGAGTTATCTATCGGAACAATACTCTTACCGACCTATTAACAACAAGTAGATCTACGCCAGGGGAGTTAGTAATGTGTCAAGAAAAATTAGTGCAAGAGGCCGTGGATACACTTCTTGATAATGGGATCCGCGGACAACCAATGAGGGATGGTCATAATAAAGTTTATAAGTCTTTTTCAGATGTAATTGAAGGCAAAGAAGGAAGATTTCGCGAGACTTTGCTTGGTAAACGTGTCGATTATTCGGGGCGTTCCGTAATTGTCGTGGGCCCTTCGCTTTCATTACATCGATGTGGATTACCTCGCGAAATAGCAATAGAGCTTTTCCAGACATTTGTAATTCGTGGTCTAATCAGACAGCAGGTTGCTTCAAACATAGGAGTTGCTAAAAGTAAAATAAGGGAAAAAGAACCTATTGTATGGGAAATACTTCAAGAAGTTATGCAAGGGCATCCTGTATTGCTGAATAGAGCACCCACTCTGCACAGATTAGGCATACAGGCATTCCAACCCATTTTAGTGGAAGGACGTGCTATTTGTTTACATCCATTAGTTCGTAAGGGGTTCAATGCAGACTTTGATGGGGATCAAATGGCTGTTCATGTACCTTTATCTTTGGAGGCTCAAGCGGAGGCTCGCTTACTTATGTTTTCTCATATGAATCTCTTGTCTCCAGCTATTGGGGATCCCATTTCCATACCAACTCAAGATATGCTTATGGGACTCTATGTATTAACGATTGGAAATCGTCGAGGTATTTG
>JAJJMC010001891.1:11288-18788 GCA_023531435.1 Papaver californicum | reverse complement strand
AGAGCAAAAGAATTTAGGCAAAAATACCAAAAGAAAGTAGATCGCTTTTTTTTCATTCCTGAGGAAGTGCATATCTTATCCGGATCTTCTTCCATAATGGTACGGAATAATAGTATTATTGGAATCGATACACGAATCACCTTAAATATAAGAAGCCGTGTAGGGGGATTAGTCCGAGTGGAGAGAAAAAAAAAAAGGATTGAACTGAAAATCTTTTCTGGAGATATCCATTTTCCTGGAGAGACAGATAAGATATCCTGGCATAGCGGCATCTTAATACCACCGGGAACAGGAAAAAAAAATGCCGCGGATTCAAAAAAATGGAAAAATTGGATCTATGTCCAACGGATCACACCTATAAAGAAAAAGTTTTTTGTTTTGGTTCGACCCGTAGTCACATATGAAATAGCGGACGGGATAAATTTAGCAACGCTTTTCCCCCACGACCTGTTGCAGGAAAGAGATAATGTGCAACTTCGAGTTGTCAATTATATTCTTTATGGAAATGGAAAACCAATTCGAGGGATTTATCACACAAGTATTCAATTAGTTCGAACTTGTTTAGTATTGAATTGGAACCAAGATAAAAAAGGTTCGTCTATAGAGGAGGTTCATGCTTCTTTTGTTGAAGTAAGGGTAAACAACCTGATTCGCTATTTCATAAGAATGGACTTAGTGAAGTCCCCTATTTCGTATACCAGAAAAAGAAATGATCGGAGGGGGGCAGGATTAATATGGATCCCGGATAATGGATCAGATCGTACTAACCTCAATCCATTTTCGTTTTATTCCAAGGCAAGGATTCAACAAGCATTTACCCAACATCAAGGAACTATTCGTGCGTTGGTAAATCGAAATAAGGAATCCCAACCTTTGATCATTTTGTCATCATCTAATTGTTCTCGAATGGGTCCATTCAACGGTGTTAAATATAATGACAGTGTGACAACAAAAGAATCAATGAAAAGGGATCCCCTAATTTCCATTCGAAATTCATTGGGTCCTTTAGGGATTGTGCCTAAATTTGTGAATTTTTCTTCTTATCATTTAATAACTCATAATCAGATCTTGGTAAAAAAATATTTGCTACTTGACAATTTAAAACAGACTTTCCAAGGACTTAAATATTATTTAATGGACGAAACTGGGAGAATTTATAATCCCAATCTAGGAAGTCACATCATTTTGAATCCATTAAATTTGAATTGGTTTTTTCTCCAGCACGATTATTGTGAAGAGACAGCGACAATAATTAACCTTGGACAATTTATTTGTGAAAATGTATGTATATCCAAATATGGACCCCGCCTCAAAGCGGGTCAGGTTCTAATTATTCGTGTTGGCTCTTTAGTAATAAGATCGGCCAAACCCTACTTGGCTACGCCAGGAGCAACCGTCCATGGACATTATGGTGAAACCCTTTCTGAAGGAGATACATTAGTTACATTTATCTATGAAAAATCGAGATCAGGTGATATAACGCAGGGTCTTCCAAAAGTGGAACAGGTTTTAGAAGTGCGCTCGCTTGATTCAATATCAATGAACCTAGAAAAAAGGGTTGAAGGTTGGAACGAACGTATAACAAGAATTCTTGGAATTCCTTGGGGGTTTTTGATTGGCGCAGAGTTAACCATAGCACAAAGTCGTATCTCTTTGGTTAATAAGATTCAAAAAGTTTATCGATCCCAGGGGGTGCAAATCCACAATAGGCATATCGAGATTATTGTGCGTCAAATAACATCAAAAGTTTTGGTTTCGGAAGATGGAATGTCTAATGTTTTTTCACCCGGAGAACTTATTGGATTGTTGCGAGCGGAACGAACGGGACGAGCTTTGGAAGAAGCGATCTGTTATAGAGCCGTCTTATTGGGAATAACGAGGGCGTCTCTGAATACTCAAAGTTTCATATCCGAGGCGAGTTTTCAAGAAACTGCTCGAGTTTTAGCAAAAGCCGCTCTACGAGGTCGTATCGATTGGTTGAAAGGTCTGAAAGAGAACGTTGTTCTGGGGGGGATGATACCTGTTGGTACCGGATTCAAAGGATTAGTGTATCATTCAAGGCAACACAGCAATATCCCTTTTGAACTAAAAAAGAATAACCTATTCCGAGGGGGGTTTAGAGATATTTTGTTCCAACACAAAGAATTATTTGATTCTTACATCCCAAAGAATATCCACGATCCATCAGAACAATTATTTACGGGATTTAATGATTCCTAAGAGCGGATTAATCCTTTTAACTTAACTTTAAACTATCTGGTCTAAAGATAATAGTGAATAGAAAGGAATTTATGGCTTGGCCCGTGTATCAACGGCCAATCTCTGGTAAAAGGTTCCATCGGAACAATTCTTTATTTAGTATTTAGGGTATCTCATCTCTTAAAAAAAAGGGAAGCGTGGGGAGAAATGACAAAAAGATATTGGAACATTAATTTGGAAGAGATGATGGAAGCAGGAGTTCATTTTGGTCATGGTACTAGGAAATGGAATCCTAGAATGGCACCTTACATCTCTGCAAAGCGTAAAGGTATTCATATTACAAATCTTACTAGAACTGCTCGCTTTTTATCAGAAGCTTGTGATTTAGTTTTTGATGCAGCAAGTAAAGGAAAGCAATTCTTAATAGTTGGTACTAAAAATAAAGCAGTTGATTCAGTAGCATCGGCTGCAATAAGGGCTCGGTGTCATTATGTTAATAAAAAATGGCTCGGTGGCATGTCAACGAATTGGTCCACTACAGAAACGAGACTTCATAAGTTCAGGGATTTGAGAGCGGAACAAAAGAAGGGAAGACTCAACCGCCTTCCGAAACGAGATGCAGCAATGTTGAAGAGACAATTATATCACTTGCAAACATATCTGGGTGGGATCAAATATATGACGGGGTTACCTGATATTGTAATCATCGTTGATCAGCAAGAAGAATATACGGCTCTTCGAGAATGTGTAACTTTGGGAATTCCAACGATTTGTTTAATCGATACAAATTGTGACCCGGATCTCGCAGATATTTCGATTCCAGCCAATGATGACGCTATAGCTTCAATCCGATTAATCCTTAACAAATTAGTATTCGCCATTTGTGAGGGCCGTTCTAGCTATATCCCAAATCGTTGATTAATAATAAGATAAGTCAATTACTTCGAGAACTCCATAGATTTTTTGAATCGGTTACTATATTCTGAATACCAAAAAAGAGATAAAAAAGCTGGGGATATTATGTGATTACTTGATATCCGAAAAATATGATTCAAGTAGACGAGTTGAGAAAGAGATAGTGGAATCAAAATAATTCCTTTTTTAGTTCTATTTCTGCCAGAGGACAATATGAATGTGCTACCATGTTCCGTCAACACATTAAAAGGGCTATACGATATATCCGGTGTGGAAGTAGGCCAACATTTCTATTGGCAAATAGGTGGTTTCCAAGTCCATGCCCAAGTCCTTATTACGTCATGGGTCGTAATTGCTATCTTATTAGGTTCAGCTGCTATAGCTGTTCGGAACCCACAAACTATTCCGACCAATGGTCAGAATTTCTTCGAATATGTCCTTGAATTCATTCGAGACTTGAGCAAAACTCAGATTGGAGAAGAGTATGGTCCTTGGGTTCCCTTTATTGGAACTATGTTCCTATTTATTTTTGTTTCTAACTGGTCAGGGGCTCTTTTACCTCGGAAAATAATACAGTTACCTCATGGGGAGTTAGCCGCACCTACGAATGATATAAATACTACCGTTGCTTTAGCTTTACTCACGTCCGTGGCATATTTCTATGCGGGTCTTACCAAAAAAGGGTTGGGTTATTTCGGTAAATACATTCAACCAACTCCAATCCTTTTACCAATTAACATCCTAGAAGATTTCACAAAACCCTTATCACTAAGTTTTCGGCTTTTCGGGAATATATTGGCTGATGAATTAGTAGTTGTTGTTCTTGTTTCTTTAGTACCTTCAGTGGTTCCTATACCTGTCATGTTTCTTGGATTATTTACAAGCGGGATTCAAGCTCTTATTTTTGCAACTTTAGCCGCGGCTTATATAGGCGAATCCATGGAGGGTCATCATTAACTAGCTTTTCTGATTGATATTCGGGAATTTAAAATAAAGGAAAGAGATCTAAAAGATCTTTTTCCTAAGATTCTTGGCCGATTGATGTCATACCCCCACTTCTATTTGTTCATTCAATTACAATATTAGAATTATATTAGGGTTCATAATTTGAATCCAAATTGTTATGCTATCTAACTTTGATTGTGATTAAACAAAAAACGATGTTTCTATAGAACGATGGATTGGCATTTAAATTTTTTTAATTCAAGGATTGTCCAAAATTCGAATTAATTCCATGCAATTTCATCAACCAAATCCTGATATTGTATTGATATGTAATGATTCGGGCTAATGATAATGAACCAACCAACCCGCCCATTTGGATTCATACGGGATAATGATAACTAAAGGGCAAAGAGGAAGTGACAAATGGGCTTCATAAAAAATAGGTTAGGGGATCGACTTAGGTATATGTAATGGCTATAAACCTATTGTTGTGTATGTTTTTTCTAGAATTCGAATGCATATAGGATGAGAATTCAATAGTTGGTTTACACTATGGAAGAAACATATGTATATGTGATATTAGATATTGACTAGTTATATATGAACTATCCATAGATCTTATTTCCTTTACGATCCCACTCTGAATTTCGATGAGGATTCCAATAGAAGTCCTTCCATTTCGTCTGTGACGAATGAATAAACACATGAAACCAAGAGCATATAGTATAGAAGAGAAAAATAACGAAGAATTGAAAGAATGCTTTGGAACTAAGAAATGGAAGAGCTTTATGGATTGCTAATTGATAAAGACTCGATGGATGGGAACTAAAAACGAGAAATCGAAGTAGTTCTGACGATTCAATAATATAATTACTTCAATTGGATATATGTTAGTAATGGAATCATAAGGCATTATTTATTGGTTGATTGTATCATTAACCATTTATTTATTTTGGTGCGAGGAGCTTACCATGAATCCACTGATTTCTGCCGCTTCCGTTATTGCTGCTGGATTGGCCGTAGGGCTTGCTTCTATTGGACCTGGAGTTGGTCAAGGTACTGCTGCGGGACAAGCCGTAGAAGGTATTGCGAGACAACCAGAGGCGGAGGGTAAAATACGAGGTACTTTATTGCTGAGTCTGGCTTTTATGGAAGCTTTAACAATTTATGGCTTGGTTGTGGCATTAGCACTTTTATTTGCGAATCCTTTTGTTTAATCCTAAGAATTTGAAAGTTTTTTTCTCCATTTTATTGCCCTGGATTTCCTACCTGCTTTTTTGAATTCTATCAAGATTTTACTCTTACAATCACTTTTTTTTGAGACAATATCCGTGGGAAGGACTGATTTGAGGATGAGGAATTAGCAGACCTACACGCTTTCTTCCTTCCCGTTCTTAGTCCAACGAAACCCTTTTTTTTTAGAAAGCGTTGCAAAAGATGAGGTATTTCACGACTGACATGAGATCTGGACCTAATTCTAATAAGTGTGTTTTTGAGTGGGAACCTCAAATGAAATAAAAAAAATGCAAAATGGAATAATAAAATCTATGTAAAAAAAAAGGAAATCAAAAATTAATCAAACAATAAAAAAAGGGACGAATTGATACAAACTCTGTTTTATTTTGTTAGTCCTATCTATAAGAGGAGATCATATGAAAAATGTAACCGATTCTTTCGTTTCTTTGGGTCACTGGCCATCCGCCGGGAGTTTCGGGTTTAATACCGATATTTTAGCAACAAATCCAATAAATCTAAGTGTAGTACTTGGCGTATTGATCTTTTTTGGAAAGGGAGTGTGTGCGGGTTGTTTATTTCAAGAATAGGCTGGATCTAACCAGCTGCACTTTCTTTTTTCTTTAGAACTAAACTAAGTAAATGAAGGGTGCACGATCTCGCGAATTACTTCTGAAAAAGTAAAGAAATCATATGTAAGAACCATAGCATTTCGCGACTCATTGGTAAAGTAAATACACTTTGATTCTCTATCAACCAATAATGTGGAACTATTAACATGGTTAAAGCTAAACCGTTTGAAGTCTAGGCGCTACATGGTACTCTTTCTACCACTATGTTAGTATGGAAATGGTTTCAAAAAAAGTTGGCAATTTATTCGATATAGAACACTCATATCGATAAAACGATTTGAACCTGTTACTGGAAAAAGGAAGGATCCCTTTTTTCAATGCCGAATCGACGACCTATGTATTAAAGTAAGAAGCATTTTTTGGATTTTCAGAAAAAAATATAAACAACTTTGCCGATAATTACAGATTTTTGTCTGGTCGGAAGAGTCCTCCAAATATTATGGTCGTGGATCAATGATCCGTTTTGATATTTTGGAATACGAACAGAGAAGAGAGGATAGGCTCATTACATAAAAAATATGGAATCCCCTATAAGTAACTGAGCGTGAGAGCCAAATGAATCGAAAGATTCATGTTTGGTTCGGGAAGAGATCGTGGAAGTTTTGAAATGAATGGGAAGAGAATCTACTTTCATTAAGTGATTTATTAGATAATCGAAAACAGAGGATCTTGAGTACTATTCGAAATTCAGAAGAATTACGTGGAGGGGCCATTGAACAGCTGGAGAAAGCCAGGGCTCGCTTACGAAAAGTGGAAATGGAAGCCGATCAGTTTCGAGTGAATGGATATTCTGAGATAGAACGAGAAAAATCAAATTTGATTAATTCAACTTATAAGAATTTGGTACAATTAGAAAATTACAAAAACGAAACCATTCAGTTTGAACAACAAAAAGCGATTAATCAAGTCCGACAACGAGTTTTCCAACAAGCCTTACAAGGAGCTCTAGGAACTCTGAATAGTTGTTTGAACAGCGAGTTACATTTACGCACCATCAATGCTAATATTGGCATGTTTGGGGCGATGAAAGAAATAACCGATTAGTCTTTTGTACTGCAGGCATTATTTTTTTCCTTTGCTTTTAAAAAAGAATTAAGAAAGACTCATGGCAACCATTAGAGCCGACGAAATTAGTACTATTATCCGTGAACGTATTGAACAATATAATAGAGAAGTAAAGGTTGTGAATACCGGCACCGTACTTCAAGTAGGCGACGGTATAGCTCGTATTCATGGTCTTGATGAAGTAATGGCAGGAGAATTAGTAGAATTTGAAGAAGGTACAATAGGCATTGCTCTTAATTTGGAATCAAATAATGTTGGTGTTGTATTAATGGGTGACGGTTTAATGATACAAGAGGGAAGTTCTGTAAAAGCAACGGGAAGAATTGCTCAGATACCTGTGAGCGAAGCTTATTTGGGTCGTGTTGTAAATGCTCTGGCTAAACCTATTGATGGTAGGGGTGAAATTTCATCTTCTGAATCCCGGTTAATTGAATCTCCCGCTCCAGGTATTATTTCAAGACGTTCTGTATATGAGCCTCTTCAAACGGGACTTATTGCTATTGATTCAATG
>JAJJMC010001891.1:2500-7500 GCA_023531435.1 Papaver californicum | reverse complement strand
AACAAACATTTCCTTCTTGGAGATAATTGTATTTTGATTGAGTCATTGATATTAAGGAAAAAAAGGAAGAAAGTAAGGTAGATTCAAATTCTTCTTTTTTTTTACTTGCTCAATCACAAATCCTTCAATTCTCAACCGAGAACAGAAGGAGTCATACTTTCATACAATATCTTAATTGAATTCTATGTAATGATCAATAAATTAAGTTAAATTCTACAACTATATGCATTAAATCCTAGCAACAATCTACTCTATTCCATAGAGATTTGGGTGGGAATTGACGAATAAACAATACGGATATTAGTGTTTATTGGTGTCAAATATAAATATAAATGGGGCGTGGCCAAGCGGTAAGGCAACGGGTTTTGGTCCCGCGACTCGGAGGTTCGAATCCTTCCGTCCCAGAGCAGTCCAATTAGGTTCAAAGTGTAATGTTGAATAAAATCGAATCTTTTTTTCTGAGTTCTACTGATTCTTTTCTGAATCATATCTTACCCTTTTTCTCGCAAAACAACCCAGGGCAAATGACATGCCGATAGAGCGAGATCTATTTCCTATCCTACCTGGCCAGGAAATAGCTCAATAGTTGAATTCAAAAATGAGATGGGCTCTTCCGCGTCTGCCTGTTCCATCGATATTCCTAGTTGCTTAGAAAGACTTTATGGTCTATATCCATAAAAAAAAAAAGAACGCATTCAAAGTGAAAATGCGAAAAAGCTCTACCTTACCCCCCTATCACTAAAGTAAATAGTGGAGTCCAGTTATTAGTTATTAATTCTCTGTGGATCTTGGAAGTCTAAACTAAACAAGAAGGGGCTCTTGGGACTAATTGAATTTTCATTCCATCACCGAGATAATGATTCATTCAAAATAGATGGGTGATTGAGTCGGAAATGAGATATCTATTAAACCTTTTTAACTACAGGCTATGATCTGATTACTAAATCCTTTAATTGATTTCACGATCAAATAATCAAAATTCTATTGAAATAGAAAATTTGAAAAACGAAACGCTTTTCATGATGTTTTATCAATCTTTGGTTCTCGAAGAGATGTGAGATTTGTTAACTTTAATTCTATCAACTCATTTCTGGCCTTTCCAGTTCATTGGACTCGTTTCTTTGGTTAATACTTAATATTCATTTTGTTCCGGTATTAGAAATATAATGAAAGACCCTTCTTTTTTTTAGTTAGGTGTTTTGTTTTTAGCTTAGTTGTTCGAGAAAGGTTGAATCTTTCATGATTGATGGTCTTGAACAATCTGTTCTGTTGAAGATGCAGATTAAAGAAAAGCGTTTTTTTCTTCATTTTCTTTATTAATTCTTTTGCTCATAGAATAAAAGATAGGGTTAATTAAATTGAATCCTTTGCGGAGACTTCTCCAGAAAAAAGGACCTTTCCATATAGAAAAAGAAAGTATGAAAGTATAGATTACTATGTACCGATTGAACTAATGACTATTCATGATTCCATATTGAATCAATTCCATACCGGCTCCAAACTAGAGGAAAGTTATGGTAAAACTTCGTTTAAAACGATGTGGTAGAAAGCAACGTGCGACTTGAAGGACATGATCGGTTGTGGATTCTTACATCCACCATTTTATATAGGAATGAAGGTGCTCTTGGCTCGACATAGTTTGTTCTGTTCCACTAGAACAATCCCTTTTTGCTGGGTTGTAAATAGTACATGATGGAGCTCGAGTAGAAAGTATTGATTCATTTCTCAGGGGCAAGGGTCTAGGGTTAGTGTCAATCAATAAGTCGGAACAACTTCGTAAGTATATCTTCAATATAGAAATAGAAAGGATCCAATTCGAGCAAACGTTTCAAAAAAAGGAAATTCTTTTCTTGGAATTGTCAAAAAACGAAACTATTTTGATCAAAACAAAAGTGTATCGCATGGGAATCAATCCTTCATCTGATTCTTCGATAGAAAGAAATCACAAAAGGTATGTTGCTGCCGTTTTGAAAGATTAAATATCACCGAAGTAATGTCTAAACCCAATGATTCAAAGCAACGATAAAGGATCCCGGAACAAGAAAACACCATTTTCTGTTGTCTCAACAATAGGTTCGGTCAGGGCGAGGAATAAAAAATGGACTCTAAACAAGACAAAGCAAGGGGGTTAGAGACAGCTCAATAAATAAAATGCCTAAGCTTAAGGATTTTCCTTTGAGCTCTTTGATAATTATACAACTTGAGTTATGAGTACGAATGTTTTTTCTTTTCTGCGGGAAGGAAGAAAAAAAGGAATTCAAAAAAAGTCTAATGGATTTTATTATTTTCTCAATCTATTTGGAACTATATACATAAATTCAAATCATTCTTTCTCGAGCCGTACGAGGAGAAAACCTCCTATACGTTTCTAGGGGGGGCGTTGTTCATCTACATCTATCCCAATGAGCCATCTATCGAATCGTTGCAATTGATGTTCGATCCCGAAGAGAAGGAAGAGATCTTCGAAAAGTGGGTTTTTACGATCCGATAAAGAATCAAACTTATTCAAACGTTCCCGCTATTCTCTATTTCCTTGAAAAAGGCGCTCAACCCACAGGAACCGTTCATGATATTTCAAAGAAGGCAGAGGTGTTTAAGGAACTTCTTCCCGGTAATCAAACGAACTTTAAATAATGAACAAAGATAAAGAAAGTGAGGGTTCCATAATGTGAACTTCCTGGAATTTCTTCTTTTTTCACTCTTTTTTTTTTGTTCTATTTATACGAATTTACTATTAGATTGCTTTCATATAATCCCATATTATCGATTCTCGAATATTATCGATTCTCGAAATAATGAAATATTTTTTCTTGATATGGTTTGGTTTTTGTTAGGATGACACCAAGAAAAGGGGGTTAAGCTTGCTTATTGTCCCTTTTGTTATATTCGGGTTTTGTCTTTTTTTCTTTATGTTTTCAACGTTCATATTGACAATAGTGTATTGAACAAATATAATTGGATCGTGGATAAATGGATCTATTTATCCACGTCCCATAAGTTTTGTTTTTTACTTCAAAAAAAGTGCTCGTTAGATTTGCTGTAACACAAGAGGACCCTTTTTTATGAAAAAATAGACAAATAAAGGAGAATCTCTCTTTTTTTATCTGGGAATTTCTTCTATTTTCATATGATTTGTTCATTTTTATATTCCGAATCGGTCCTAAAAACCTTTTGTCGATTTGTTGCTAGTTTAATCCTTTGATGTGGCCGTTCAATCTAATCTATTTCTTTTTTTATTTCGATCATATCTACACACCATAATTACATTATTTGGGTTGCTAACTCAACGGTAGAGTACTCGGCTTTTAAGTGCGGCTAGATTCTTTTACACATTTGGATGAAGCAACGGATTCGTCCATACCATTGGTAAAGTTTGTAAGACCACGACTGATCCTGAAAGGGAATGAATGGAAAAAATAGCATGTCGTATCAATGCAAAACTCTGAGAATTCTTCATCCTTACCAGATCGGTACAAAATATTGTTTGAATTCTTGGAGCGTGACAAAAGAAATTCACGGATGGGTCGAGTGAATAAATGGATAGAGCCATACGGCTCCAATTATAGGTAAATAAAAAGCAACGGGCTTTTGTTCTTAATTTGAATGATTACCCGATCTAATTATACGTTAAAAATATATTAGTGCCTAACGCGGTAAAAGGTTCTCCTATAAGTGGATTATCTATTTTTTTATAAATCCTAACTATTCACTATATCTTCATTATAGTATGGAGGGGAGACGAATGTGTAGAAGAAGGGGTATATTGATAAAGATTCATTTTTTCCAAAATCAAAAGAGCGATCGGGTTGCAAAAATAAAGGATTTCTAACCATTATCAATTGGATTAAAAAAGGGAGGATCCGTTGATTAGCCTATCTGTATCCGAGGTGTCTAGTCTTTTATTACTATATACCTTGTTTTGACTGTATCGCACTATGTATCATTTGTGAACCCAAGAAATCCTTTGCCTTTGTTTCAAATCGAATTTCAAATGAAGGAATTAGAAGCATATTCCAAAATAGATAGATCTCGGCAACAAGACTTCCTATATCCACTTCTATTTCAGGAGTATATTTATGCACTTGCTCATGATCATGGTTTAAATGGATCAATTCTTTATGAATCCGTGAAAAATGTAGGTTATGATAATAAATCCAGTTCACTGCTTGTGAAACGTTTAATTACTCAAATGTATCAACAGAAACATTTTCCTTTTTTGAGTTCGACAAATGTTTCTAAACAAAAAAATTTTGTTGCGCACAACCCAAATGTTTATTATCAAATGATATCCGAGGGGCTTGCAGTCATAGTAGAAATTCCATTTTCACTACGATTAGTATCTTTTCTAGAAGGAAAGGATAGAAAATCTCAAAATTTACGATCAATTCATTCAATATTTCCTTTTTTAGAGGATAAATTATCACATTTAACTCATGTGTCAGATATACTAATACCCTACCCTGTCCATCTGGAAATCTTGGTTCGAATCCTACGCTCTTGGATACAAGATGTCCCCTCTTTGCATTTATTGCGATTCTTTCTCCATGAGTATCGTAATTGCTATAGTCTTATTACTAAAAAAAAAGAAATTTCCTTTTTTTCAAAGGGGAATCAACGCTTTTTCTTCTTCCTATATAATTCTCATGTATATGAATGCGAATCCATATTCTTTTTTCTCCGTAAACAATCTTTTCGTTTACGATCAACATCTTTTAGAATCCTTCTTGAGCGAATAAATTTCTATGGAAAAATGGAGCATCCTGTAGTAGTGTTTAGTAATTATTTTCAGACCTTCCTATGGTTCTTCAAGGATCCTTTTATGCATTATGTCAGATATCAAGGAAAATCCATTCTGGCTTCAAAGGGAAGTCCTCTTTTGATGAAAAAATGGAAATGTAATCTTGTAAATTTATGGCAATGTCATTTTTTCTTGTGGTCTCAACCAGATAGAATTAAGATAAATAAATTATCCAATCATTCCCTCGAGCTTTTGAGCTATC
>JAJJMC010001889.1:2127265-2145282 GCA_023531435.1 Papaver californicum | reverse complement strand
TCGGTCAACTCGGGTTGACCGATTTGACTCGGGTTTGACCCGATTTGACCGAGTTGACTCGAGGGTACACCTTATCCACTTCTAGGGTGCCAAATAACACTTGTCCTTGGGGTGCCTTTATCACTTTTTGAGCCAATTTTTTCACAAATCTTTATTCTTCTACTGTACCTACAAAAGCATAAAAACACGTAATATTTGCAAAATCAAATACTAACTTAATAGAAACTAAGGTACAATTTAGACACTAAAATGTGTCTATCAGTGACTCTACAAGCAGATGGTATACATCTACTTAGCGCTTTTATTCAGATATGGTGTTTCTTTTATCCTGAATGTTTGCGATTTTGTATAATCAGTATGTTCTGTTTTATACAAGTAACTTTGCATAGATGTGCATTAAATAACGAGGTTTTTTTTGCACAAAGCTCTGAAATTTCCCTGGTGCATATATATGCTAAAGAACTATAAGGTTAGTTCAGCCATTAGCTGAATATGTATTCTCAATTCTCTTGTTGAATGTAAGATAGCAATAATGTTCGTAATGCTGATGCTCATCAGAAACATTGTATATTTATTTCATGCTTCTGCAGTTAAGCAAAAACAATATTACAAAGGGGCATATTATAGTTTTCTCCCTTGTCAAAAACTTACCATCAACATTAAGTCCTCTGCTTAGCGCGCAACAATAATGTGTTTCGTGGTAAGCACTAGATGGTGATTTTTCTTTTACTGATAAAAAAAAATAAATTATCAGGTTTAGTTGTCAGATATTACCAGGAATTTTCACTTGGTGACGCTCCATTGATGCCAAATAATTACTGAAAGGACAGTAGCTAACATAGTAGTGCTTGCAAATGATAAAGCACCGTCTGGAGAGTATAAGCTAGTGAAGCATGGCTGATTTGTACGACAGAGAGACCAAAATTGACCCGTGTACAGCACGAGATCATGGTTTCAAAGAGGAAACCCTTGTTTGACCCGGATTTGGAAACCAATTACTATAAAAGGGAGAAGTAAACCCTTATTTTTTTTATTCTCTCTTTTACGCCTACACCTTCTCCTTTTTCTCTTCCTCTTCAGCGACTCCAACAACAACAACAACTTCTCCCGCTGAAGCTCCGTAACAGGCAGATTGACATCGACAACAATTCCGGCCAGATTCCGGCGAACTTCATGTAATATTTTTTTTACGTGAGTAAATACTCACTTTTTTTTTAGGGTAAGTACTAAATCACTTATTTCAATTATCATTTCTCATTCAATTGCATTAATAAGCCATTGTTGATAATTGTTTTTTTTCGCCCATATTTTGCAAGTGGACCTTAGTTCCAATTTTTGATTCTGATTGTAGAAATTCTCTATTTGCTTTGCTGTGACGTTGTTGAGCTTTAACAAGGTACGCTAGGGTTTCTAGTAGCTCTCTCTTTTTATATGTACATATTTGCATGTATCTGTATATCAGTTATATATATATATGTATACAGAGAGTAGTGCCAAACCATGTGTACGGTCGTCCAATTGCTGATGTAGATATTATTTAGACCCGTTGTAGATGTCTAACAATCTTGAAGATATTACTACTACTGGTTCCAGTCAGGATGGAATAGAAAATTCTGATATTATTTCCTTGGATGACGTGCCTTCCATCCATGATAAATTCTTTGATGGCGCTGCTGAAGATGCTGATGACCCTGATTATGCTGGTATTTTTATTTCGAACATTGATTCGGTTCTTCGACCCCATAATATTTATCCGCAAGCTATTATAAGGTGATGATTACAGAGCAAGAGTACAGGCCTTCGGTTGTTGATTTCAAGACATACCAAACTCCTTTGCCTGGATGGACCTCGTAGGATAAGGTTATGCTGAAGAATCCTCAGGTGAAGCTAGTTTTAGAAAATGCCAAAATATTCAATGTTGTGCGAGCATTTGAGACCTTGAGAATTAATAAGGACATGAAGGGTATGCTTGCATTTGTTTCTCGTTGGTATGGCCTGATTCATTCAGCGGTTTATGCTTGGGGTGAGTTAACAATTACTCTGAAAGATGTAGCAGACTTACTGTAATTGCCAGTTGTTGGTAGTATTCCTGTTGAATAATCCGAGCAGGAGAAGAAATATGAAGCATATCTTGTTCGGAAAATAAACGAATTACAGAAGTCCCGTGGTATCAATAGTAAGAATTATACAGCTTGGGTTGAGTAAGGGTAGAACGGTAGTTCAAGTGCCGAAGGTCTTGCTGTTGATCATCTCTTATGCATCGCTGCATTCCTTTTACTTTGGCTTTCTAGAGACATATTTGAAGATTTTCCTGGAGGTCCGTTGAAGATTCCACTGATTCCGATTGCTATTGCACTTGCTGGAGGAAGGACTCTTCCTCTAAGTACTTTATTTTTGGGTACTTTATATTCTCATTTGGATGCTTTCATTCGTGGCATGAAGACTTTTAATGGTCATGCCAAGGTAGAGTCATTTATTCACATCATGTTTATGCAAGCCTGGCTTTAGGAACATTTTCCTGAATATGCACCAAACGATCGGCCTTCTTTCCCGAGTAAAGAGATAGAGTATGCTCGAATACTCCGTTGGAGTAAGAAGAAATTTTCCCTGTTAGTCTTACTAGTTTAATGGATAATGAAAAGAAAGTGAATTTCAGACCTTGGGGTTTGAAGCTTCCGCAGGTGATTCCGTCAAAGACTTTTGCTGAGAACCCTGGTGTTATCTTACACTCTGGTCCGACTGTTGAGGGTAATATAGTTGTTGTTAGTGAAGCTGCTTTTATGAATAGTTGTACCACAGGGTACATTCTTGCTATCTATTCTGATATTTTCATTACCCAGAACTATAATATTAACAGAACAACTCGACATATGGGTTTTGATCAGTTTGTCTTTCATTACCATACCGAGGTGCCTTTTATAGACATGCTTACGCAATCTGAGGGTGCCTACAACATTCCAAATCGAAGCATCTCTTTCCTTCAAGCTCATAGAAAGGGATGTAATACTGATGAGTATGCTGATTTATGGGAAATGCAGCTTATTATCCTTAAGAAGTTCATGTTCAGCAAGCCCTCTGCCGTTCATGGTGAACTTCTGCAAAGGAGTTGGCGGATCATCCGAATTTGAAGATTTCTTCTGAAGCAAAACACGAGTCAATCATCAACTTGTTTCAGGTATCTTGAGTTCTTCTTCGCTTTAATCATAGTCTTCTTATTTGATAACTAAATGATTAGCTCGTTTTATGCAGCTCCCGAATTACTGTGTATCTGATAAAAAAGCGAATGCTACTCATTAATATGGGATGAAGAGACCTCGAGTGGTTATACCTGGGAGTGAAGATTGTCCCTCGAAAAAGTTAATCGTTTTTATTTCCTCCTAGACTCCTTCTCTGTTTGAAGCATATTTATATCTTGTCTTCTTGATGAATATCTTTGAATATTCTTGGAGCATAATTCGTCAGAGTAACGTGAGCGTTCAACTCTTTAAATTTGGTGTCCCAGCCGTTCCTCGTGCTTCAACTGCTTATGTTGTGAGTAGAGCTTTCTTTATAAATAACAATTCTGTATCTTGCAGAATTTGATGAATTATGACTCTTGTGAATAACCATTATGCTTAGATGACTAGCGATATGAAAACTTCGACGATAGAAGGTACCGATGTGGTTGTAGGATCTGGGGAAGAAGATACAGATGACCAGGGACTTGAGAAATCTTCCCATACTGAAGTAGTTGAAGATCCCGGGGTCGAGAATGAAGAACTTGGTGATAAATCATATTACGAGGCACGTTCTGCTCTTAATGACTCGTCGCAACTCCAAGTAAGTCCCCTTCATTGTTTTAGAATCACAATGACATAATTATAGCTCTTAAACTGCAAAACATGTAAAAACATGCATGATTTCATGTGGAAATTTGGCGATTTTCGCTGTCAGAAAAATTCAAATTCAGGTCTTCTTGCCGTAACGGCTGTAGAATCTTCGTCTGATGTCGGAATGAGGTGTTTCACCTTTTATTCTTTAGATAAGAGATAAAAATGACTTATACAAAAAAAATTTCTGAATTTGGAGTCCGTTTTCTAGGTGAAAAAGACATGACACGAAGCGTCCAGAACTTTTCCAGGAAGATGTAGGTTTTCAGCTGTCATGTAGTCGACCGTTTTGTCTGCCCTTATTAGCTCGTTTCTCCGATTGCCGTGCCCTTTTAGTATATTTTATTAGAATTCATATGAATCATTTTGGCATATAAATCACTTCTAAATTCCTTACAATTAGTGCCAATTTCAGTTCTTCCAGAGAGTGGTGTAAAAACGTTTTTGATGGCATTTTTACAAAACAACTCATATCTCTTCTAAACCATATGTCATGACCCAAAACACCTTTTCATGAATGTTTAGGTTGCTAGTAGGAATACTTTATGAATTCCATGATTTGTGCTTCAATTTCTCAGGCTTGAGACATAATCTTTATAATGTCTCTATTTTTAGGGGGGAAAGAGTTTGATCAGAGAGATGAATTTACAAGTAAAGTATTGGAGGTTACCATGAGCCGTGACGCTGGTGATGCATCTTTTCCACCTCTAAATCATGGGCAAGTTATTCCGGATGCGATTATTGAAGGAAACACTCTAGGTGACACCGTTGTACAGAATGCTGACATGATGGAGACTGTGCCGGTTGAATATCCGAACGTTGGGGATCATTTTGACTTCAAGTTCGATAGGACCCTACTTGATTATGTGTGCATTAGCGGCTTCACTGTCCCGTCCGCCCATGCTGAGCTGTATACCAAATTATGGAAGAATTTCGGTCATTTCTTCGTTGGTAACCCCAAGAATTACCGTACTCTGGAGAATGATGTGACTCTGTTACTGCCAACTGTGTGTGAGATGGTTTATCTTCGTTGTACAGAAGTATCTGAGATAGTACTTCAGGAATTGAAAGATGCTTTGGATGCGGACGAAAGGGATAAGCTTAATGTAGCATGGCTTCATCGTCATTTTGAAATTACTGAGAAGTATCTGCAAGATAGAGGAACGAATCCAAGCTTGGAGACAGTTACCAAGGCTAAATCTGAAGTTGAGAAGTTGTCTCGGGAGTTAAAGCTTGCAACTGAGATTTTTGGGAGGTTGGAAAAGACATATTCTGAAGGTCCAAGGAATTTTTCTAGCTTTTTCTGGGTTTTATAGATTTTCTGAGATTTATGACTTTTATGGTTTTATTTTGGGATGTTTTTTTTGAGTAGGTAAGGATTCTTGAATGATTTGAAAAGACACATATATTTTTTTAAAGGAAATAATGCTTTGCTTGATTAATAAATTGGAATCCTAAGTATGAATGCAAGATGTTGCAAATATTCTGGAGGAATTACAAATATTGCATAAAATAGGGAAATATTGTAAGATGGTGGTAGATAATTTTCAAGCATTGTGAGTTGTAAGCCACTTGATATGCATGACCACCCCTTCTGGCTTGTTAGTATTGATAAGTTTGTAGTAACCGTCGATCATATTTTACGTGAAGAGATATGGTTCTTCTTCAGGAAAGGCTGTGATCTTCTCTATTGTGTCTCCGACATAAAAGGCATCGGCTTCGAGCCCCTTAACTTCATGACATGTCTTTTGAGTGCTTGGGTTGTTCATTTTCTTATCCCTAGTAGAGACAACCCATATCCATTTGATAAAATTTTAAAATGGATCAGCTTCACATTCACATCGCCGAGTCAGAGTAGGGTTGATATCCGGGTCAAGTTCCCAAGCATTGATGGGACGTGGGATTGCTGGTTGCAAAGAAATTGGTTGAACGTGACTTACTTGTGTGTGAAACCTTTGGACATATAACACTGCGTCCTCTTCTGGTAGTTGCTTCACGTTCAGCTCCATTGTGCGATGAAACTCGTCTAATAGGTCGTCCTCAGGATTTGCTAGCTTGTGAGGTGCTGATGCTGGCGAGGGGTATACACTTGTTGCTTCCTTGTTTTCATGGATCCAAGGGCGTCCGAGAACCATGTCGTAATATGGATCTTCTTTGAAAATGTGAAACTTTGTATGTGTTTGGGTGTCACCCATTTTACTTCAAGAGTGATATAGCCATAAGCATTCCTGGATTTCCCTTCAGAATTTTTAATCACTGTTGGCGAATATACGACTTCATGCCTGGAAATTCCCACAGTTCTCAGAGTCTTGATAGTGATGATATTGACATCAATGCCCGCATCAATTAGGGTTTGCTCGAACTTGGTTTCCTTAGGGCAGCCAATGGTGAGAAATCCCCAACTAGGCTTCCCATTGTATTTGACGACTATGTCTTCTGGAATGGTTTTGGAGAGGTTAGTAGTTTCTTTATCAAAGAATAGACGCTTGCCCGATACAACGCGGTTGAGAGAAGTGAGAATATCTTTGTGTTGTGCCTTCGATAGGTAAAGAAGCTCACATACGCGTTTGATCATGGATTGGACTTTTGTGTTGATAGAATCTCCGGAAAGAGTGAAACTCCTGACAGGTAAGGGATCTTTGTGGGCACCTTCAGTCCCCAAGCATAGCTCTCCTGGGTCAGTTTTTTCTTTGAATATGCGCCTCAATCCATTTCACACGCTAGTGGGATGGTTGAGGAACCTGTGGAAGTGACAATATTTTGGATTTGAAATATCCTCTTCAGTAGGTGGTTGTCCCATGGGTGGTAACTTGATAGATCCATTCTGTACCCATAGTTCTAACAACTTGAGGACCTCTCCCATAGGAAATGGGAAATTCGGAATTGTTAGGTCTGTCTTGTTCTGTTGTGACTGACGTGGAGATTCGTCTGAGCCTTGTCCTTGAATTGGTGTTGGTGCTTCCGCCGGAGCTGATACAGTGCGATTAGCCTGTGATACTGATTGGGGTGCTATTTTTCTATTGCCCCCTTCATCAGTGATAACACCTATGGGGTGCTGGGTAGAATGTTTTTTTTTTTCCATCAGACGTCTGCTTCCACGAGTGTCTCCATGATTTTCTTCTCTGGCGGGTCGTGTCCTTTCCAACAAGGCTGGCAGTTGTTGCTGATCTCTTGGCGGCCTCGTGTAGCTCAGAGAAGGTTTGCAATCGTAAATTTTCTAATAAGGCGCGATAAACAAGAATCATACCATTAATGCAAAGCTCCACCAATTGTTGTTCGGTAACGTTCTGGTCATGGCAGTCAGGAGCTTGTGTTTTGAACCTCTTTACGTATTCGTTGGGATGCTCGTTGTTCCTCTGAACATTCTTCCCAGATCCGAAAGAGTAATTTCTTTAGAAATAAAGAAATACTTCTTATAAAAGGCATCAACCATCTGAGACCAACTGTGGATACTGTTGGGAGTGAGGTTGTTGTACCAAGTGTAATCTCTTCGCGTAAGAGATTTCGAGAATTCCTTGAGCCGCAACACCTGATTATATTCATGAACTTATAGCGATTCCAAGAATCAAGAAACATGTTCTCAAGCGTTTCCAGTACCATACCAACCATAAAAAATTTAATGAAGCTACAAGAGACCTTAGATGAAACTCAAATATCCATCGCCACAATGAGGATGGAGGGGATGAGTCGCTCGGAAGTACAACCCTCAGAATTTATATTAGGTAGGGGGTTGGTGTTGATAGAACAAAGATGAATCTTCCTTTTAACGGTTTTGCATGAGCCTTTCCAGGTCTTCACGAGTGACAAAGTTTTGTTGTGGTTGACTCCTTTCTGATGCACAGTCAGTGATGATCTGTATTTCATCATCCTCTTGTGTATTATCTTTTGACGTGTTAGCACCGTCGGTAGTTGTGTTCTTGACTTACTTCGTTTGACGACGACGCTGCTCTGGTATTTACTGCTAAGGAAGGTAAAAACTTCTTTCTGAGACACCTGCTTGCCTTTGAAACTTTCAGTGGTACGGAGAAGAGTTTTGGTACTTTCAGTGGTGATATTCTGAGGAATGGTTTCTGGGGTTCCACCACTGGAATTACTAGTATTAGTAACAATTGTTGAACTTAAATTGGGATTAGTTGTTGAACCTGACATAAGATCCACCATTTTTGAAGAATTGAATTTTTCTACCGAGAGGTCGATCTCCCATTGTGGTCGCCAGTTGTTTGTACCTAAAAATTGCTCTCAGGCAAAACAATATACTATTGAAGTACTTTTGTAGGTTCGAGATCAAAATCGTACAAAACAAATAAAATAAATAGGATGTTAGTATTTGTTCTGCTTCGGTTAAAAAAAGAGGAGATGGTTGATCTCAGGGGAGGGAAGCAAAAAAAAGTCGAAAGAAATTGTGTGTAGAATTGTGGAGAAAAATAACAGAGTTTGAGAATGATTTTCTATCTCTTCTCGACTCTCTATGGATTATTTCTCTTGTTGTTATCGTTATGTTCTTTGGAATTGGCCCATCAGCCTATTTATCACCTTTGAGACCACACACTTTCCTTCTAAAGTAATGGTAGTTGTGGGGAGATGGAGAAGTGGAAGTTATGGGAATAACCGTCCACCTCATCCTGGGAAGTTTCTAGAATCTTCCCAGATTATTACTCCACTATCTCTATAACCGCTCCAACTTACCACTCACTTTATAACTTACTTGTCATGGGGTAGTGCTATACCCATGTTGTTGTAAACCGCCATACTAAAACCCATGTTTTACCCCCATATGTAATATGATTTTGATATCTCGTAAGAGTTAGTGGGTCATGCCTTCAAAGCCATGAACCTTGTTGTGAAAGTAATATTTCTAGTAGATTTTATGTCAATTTTGTCGTAGTAATGGCTTAAATGATTGTGCTAGCTTGAGCAAGATAGAAAAGGGGTGCTAGCCCGAGAAAATAATGCATGGCTGCAGCATGGCAGCAGCAAGGTATGGAGCTGGGGCAGCAAGGCAGTAGCACGACACAGAGGAGCAGGGGGGGCTAGCTTTGACGCTAGCGCTGTCCTTGGCGCTAGCATTGCTAGCCTCAGCGCTGGAGATAACGTTAGCGCTGGCCTTAGAATTGTAGCTAGCGTAAAGGGTTCTTGCGTGGTTTTTTTTATCTTTGTTGCTTTTATTGACTTTGTTGTCTTGATTATTTTGGCACATTTGTGTTAGAGGTGTAGCTAGGGCTTACTAAAGCATGTACTTGTTGTTATCAGGGCTATAGCCTATATGCTATTTTTATTGACATTAACTAATGACATGGCCATGACTATTGCTTATTTAGGATTTCTCATTCTTGTGAAATTTAATTGTTGGCATTTATGCCTAACTTTTGTGCAACACTGATAGACACATTTTTGTTTCTAAATTGCGCTCAATTCTTTGTATTACTAGTGTTCGATTGTGTATTATTGTGTGTTCTTATGTCTTTGTAGGTATTTTTAGGAAATAAATATTTATGGAAAAATCGGCTAAAAAAGTGATAAAAGCACCCCCATAGAAATTACTAAAGGCACCCATGCGAATTGTTAAAGGCACCATGTGTTTGGATTAGGGGCACCTCTTCTCTTTAATTCAAAAATGAAAATGGCAGGAAAATAATTCAATGCGTGAAAAGTTTCTTAAGTAAATTTGGAAACCTATTTTGTGGGATTTGAGGAGTTTCTGATATAGCAAGATCGTCTAAACGTGTTTATAATCCTAACTTTGACTTCGAAACGCGTTTTTGAAGAATTTCAAGCCATGAAAATAGCTAAAAAGAGAAAAAAAAAATGGTGTTGCTGTCGATGATGATTGGTGGAGATATAAACGAGTTTGGGAGTTTGATTTGGATTAGGAATTGTGTCCTTATCAATAAATAATAAGTGGACGTGAAGAAATATGTCTTCTTAAACCTATAAAAGGAAGAACAAATCGAAAACAAAGTAGGGGGAGGCTCGGCCGTAAAATCCAGGGAAGGAATTCTCTTAGAGATTTCTTCATCATGTTGGTATAAAAAGGGTTGTTTGAGTCACAAAAGAAGATAGGGAGGTCGGGTCGAGCTCAGAAGGCCAACAGAGCGAAGAAAAATCATTCAAGGAAAATTTTTGTTGCTACTGCTGAAGAAGACGTGAAGAACAGGGAATAGCCGAAAGTTTCTTCAACCCATATGCAACAGATATCTTCGTCTTTGCAACATTTATCTTCAGCTGCAACGGTTTCTTCAACCCATCTGCAATGGATATCTTAGAAGTGAGAACACTGGTTTGCAACGCCGTTACACCGTTGCGAACCATCTGTGTTATTATTTTTCATCTTTTAAACACTTTTTGAGTTATGCCCCAATCTTTTGAGGGTGTTTTTATCATGAGGAGATAAATCCCATCACTGAGGCAAGGAGGAAGCATTTTTCCATGATTAATTGGTAACTTTTAATAATTCTTTTATGACTTTTGTATTTATTTTTAATTGAAATTATGATTTTTCTTAATTGATTGTGATTTTATTTGATGGTTTATGCTGGGACCTAGAGCTTTTGATGAGCCATGCTTGTGATTTACAATTGATATTTTAAAAATCTACCTTTGGCAAAAACTAGAGTCATTTATTTGAGCTAGAATTGTTTAGAATTATTATTTGTGGAACCAATTAAAAGTGGTTAATGGTGAAATCCATAACCTCAGTATTTGTGAATATTATTTTCATCTTTTGTGTATATTTTCTAGTTTCAAATCAGTTTTTAAATTTAAAATCAACCTTCACAAGTTCGAGAGTTTGAACCTTATTTACCACTATTTCTAAAACATATCAAACACCTTCAAGAGATTTAGCCGTGGAAGTTTGCAATCTTGAAATTATGCTTGATGCGACTCTGCAATCATATGGTATAATATACTTAACGCTTTTATTCAAATATGGTGTTTCTTTTATCCTAAATGTTTGCGATTTTGTATAATCAGTATGTTCTGTTTTATACAATTATCTTTGCATAGATGTGCATTAAATAAAAAGGTTTTTGTTGTACAAAGCTCTGGAATTTCTCTGGTGCATATATATGCTAAAGAGCTATAAGGCTAGTTCATCCAGAAGCTGAATATGTATTGACAATTCTCTTGTGGAATGTATGATAGCAATGATGTTCGTAATTCTGATGCTCGTCAGAAATTATTGTATATTTATTTTATGCTTATGCAGTTAAGCAAAAACAACATTACAAAGGGGCATATTACAGCTCCCTTGTCAAAAACTCACCATCAACACCAGACTATGCAAAGGTACTTGTCAGGACAAGGGACGGTCTCCACTTCCAGGAATGATTACCCATGGCATCATCTCTCCATACTGAGGAACGGCGTTCTCCATGATACCGAACACAGGGCGTTTTGGGTGCCATGACTACAAGAAAAAAAATTAAGCGTTTAATTACTAAATAAAGGATGGTGATTAAACTAAAGATGATTTGAGATACCTGTGTCAAGTTGATGATCGAGTGGCGCCTCGCTCCAGAAGTAATTTTTAAGTTCGGCCGATCTGCAAATTCCTTCTCAGAAGGCTCATGCGTACATCAGAAGGCTCACTAGACACGTAGTCCTTGAGTAGAGTAAGTGGAGCGTTCAAGAATCAACATCCGACACGATGATGAGATCCCCATTCAAAGAAAGCAACCAGGGATACATCGATCAAACTTCGTCATTCATAAAGGTCTAAAGAGACCATTTCCACTACCATTTTGTGTCCAGGAGTGTTTGCTACTGCTTCATCAGCAACAACCATATAGATCCAGATTAGGACATGGTTCTGGGGTGTCCGTGAATCCACAGAAACAAGGTAGGCTCGACACATCTCTGGAGAAATCGTCACCGAGGGACCCTCCTTAGGCACCAACAAGCCAACAGTCCCTAAAGACTGCTCACCTCTAGAACATCAACAAACAACGGATTTGGACGTTAAGCACTTGCATAAAGGAGAGGTGATGTTGTACGCCTGTGGATTTTGTCTACAAGTAAGTTTTGTTCATCAACTCTCTTTACAACCAGTTGTCCCACATATCATCAAGGCTTGGGGACTTGACCTGAGTATCAACCTCAACGTACCTTGACGATGTGGATGGGAAGCTGATCCTTTTCAAAAGTTTTTCGAATCGATAGGGGTTGTCTCTACTAAAAAAAATATATTAGAACCAATAACCCAATTATCCTTAAAATATGTCATCAACCTGAGATACCGAAACCCAACCCTTTCCAAATCGGAGACACTGCTGTCTTTTCCGATGAAAAAAAAACCCATATCTGATCATTAAAGCTATATTAGGTGGATGCTACAAACTCGTCGATACTGGTAGGCCAACAGGGGTAACCCGTACATGAAAAGTGGCTTAAAACTGTCAAGGCTTAAACACTTCACCACCCCTGACAAAACTGTCAAGGCTTAAGCACTTTACTACCCCTAGCAATATTTCTCTGTTTTACACAAGATTTGTAATTCCTCCAAAATGTTTGCAGTGCCTTGCATTCATACTTAGGATTTCAATTTATTTAATCAAACAAATTATTATTTTTCTCTCTAGAAAATCCTTGCAAACCGCTCAAAATCTACCTACTCAAAATTCCAAAATAAAACCACAGAAAAATCGGGTATCTCAGAAACACATAAAAATTCTCAAAACTTAATATTTAGAAGAAAAAAAATCTGAAGACTGTTCAGCACCATCAGCATATGTTATTTCCAACTGTGAAAGTCTTCAGTTGCAAGCCTCAACTCTCAAGATAGTCTTTCAGCATCATCTCTAGCCTTGGTAATCGCTTCTAAGTCGAAGACATGCCTACTTCCTTCAAGTTCTCCTGAATGGCACTCATATGACGATAAAGCCATCCAAAAAAAAGCTTAGCCGTCTCATCTTCCTCCAAGACTCGGTTCCTGTCAAAGTCAACTCCCGAGTTTGGATACTCAATTGGTGCAGTTTTCATCGCATTGGCATCCTATGCAACGGCACCATTAAAAGCATCATCTTCAACAACTGCATCCGAAAGATCATGTGGACAACACTCGGGGACTAAAGGTTTACACGAGATCCCATCACTATCAAGAACCTCTCCAAACACAGAAGAGATGGTTAACAAAAGAGTCATAGCCTTGACGAAGTCCTTCGCTCTCCAAAGACACTATATTTTCACCTCTCATAACTATGTCGACAGATCTGGTAGGCGCTTGCAACCCCTGATGAGGTAAGGATGCATCCCAAGCCTACTCTAGAAAACACAACTTTATAAATAAAAGAAAGTACGACTGGGAACTGCTTGCTACCGGCCTCAAGGAATATCAAATTCGGAAGGACATTGATTGGTGTTGGTAATGTTGTCAACATCATTCCCCTCAAAACTCGCAGAGCCGTGGGAATCACTCGTCAAGAAGTTGTTAATAATCCAATATCAATCAAAGACCATCAAGGAAGATCCCAGGATGCTTATGGTCACATCACTTTGCAGATAAAGATGGGCTTTTCCAGGGTGGAAACCAAGTTTTACATAATTAGAGAAGATCCACGGTATGACGTGATCCTTGGACGAACATGAATACACTCTAACAAGGTGCCTCCATCGCCATAACTCACGAAATCCTAACCCAGAGTATTTGATAGACGATTCATCCTTATACTACTTGGAGGATTTCCAACGATGAAGACATTGAAATAAGACTCCTGAAGCAGATGCAACATCATTCATCTATGAATGTTACGGGTCCTTTCAACATGTATCTTTCGGTCAAGTGAATGAAAATCCGTTAGCTACACTTGGGGACTTTATCTTTTTGGGGAAGATCAATTCGAATCCATTTTGATCAATGTAATCCCCAGAGCCAAGTCAGTGCAACCTAATGACGGTACTGACAGAAAAAAATCATGAAATTCTCTACATCACAACCCCGCGCGACTGAGAGACTTCAACCCCCCAAAAATTATATCTAGAGTGAGACTATGTTACCTGCTTCAACGTCGTCAATTCTGTGACAAAGCAACTTCACATTCAACTCATGGCGTTCAGACGATTCCAGGGGCTCATTGGATGAAGAATCAAAGACTACGCTGACGCCTCGATTACCATGGATTTGTCTCTGGAGCAACACCAGCCGTGGTCCAGTATCAACACTGGTATTAGGAGTGATGAAATTGTAACAGTAGTAAATAAAGTATCGTTCACTCGGACTTGTGAAGATTTGATTTTAGACCTATTCTAATTTTAATCTAACAAATATACAAAAGATGATAATAATACTATGAGAACTGGGAAACAGGATTCCACCAAACTTCATATTCATGTGGTTCAAATATTAATTCTAGACAATTATAGCTCAAATAATAGAAGTATTGACTCTGATTCTTTGCCAAAGGTAGCTTCTTAAAACATTAGATGCAAATTATAAGCTTGACGCATCAAAAGTACTTAAGACTAAGTATACACCATCAAACAAGATCACAAATAATTAAGAAAAATCATAAATCAATTTAAATTAATGCAAATAGTCACAAAAGAATTAATTAGAATTACCACAATCATGAAATATGGCTTTCTCCATTGTCCCAGTGATGGGGTTCAGATCTCCATTATTACAAAGAATGCAAACTCAAAAGAATAAAAAAAAGTATAAATTAAATCCTAAGCTAGTTGCTCTCGGTACTGGCTATCAGACTCCGCGTTTTTCCTTGTATCCACATCGTATTTATAACTTTCAAAGAAAACCACTTTCCTTTTCTATTTTCCACTACCACATCATCGCCCAATAAGAATGCGCCACATGTTAGGAAAATGCAAAATCCTACAATAAGAATGCGCCACGCGTCAAATTATATACTCTCATGTAGTTATACTTTTATTTATTTGAGAATTATTTATTCTTTATTAATTCAACCATAAATAATAATATTGTTTCTATACTCTTCATATATTTAATTCCCATCAATTACTCCATGTAGATTTCTTACCTTACAAATTTTTTTTCATTATAAATAAAGTATCTCCAAATACCTTTTAATATCTTGTAAATGATGTCAACAAATTAGCCATATTTGTGAATAAATGGGCTCCAAACTTTCTACACACGCCTTGGCATGTTTACCACACTCCCATATCCAAATAATTGGACTAATGAAATAATTCTCCATGTTCTTTCTTTCGGGCCTTGCCCATTAGAAATCACTTTATTTCCTCCATTTTACGCGTAGAATTCCGCATTTTAGTCCATTGAGCTTTATTTCTTAAAAACTGCAAAACTAACCAAAATTATCAAATATGTACAAAATGAGCACTAACAAAATAGAAAATTGAGATCAAATCAGACATAAAAATGTTTCTATCAAATACCCCCAAACTTATTATTTTCTAGTCCTCGGGCAAAACAAAAAATGAAAACTAATCTAAAAATTAAATAAAAATCCTAACTCACTGTCGTAGGCATCGCGATTGCACTTAGCGTGTGCCACAAGCCTTTAAACCCAATTGTGTCCCTACCGGACGAGTTTTAGTCTCGTCAGGGTTTACAAGGGGTATACCCACAAAACCTTTTAATCCAAAGCCTAGCTACTTGTGAACGATTGAGGATAGACACTAAACATGCTATATTTAATTGGCTAATAAATTCTTAAGCTATGAGAATCATTACCCTATATGAGTCCAATTGTTGTACACGAGTTTTCACTCAAGCGTACTAAATTTATATATAAAAAAAGAAAAAAAACATTACTCAGAAAGTCGTATAATGGACTACGATACTCGGAATCTAACAAACCACAATCACATGAATAGATTAAGAAGATGGATATGGAGATAGAAGTTTGCGCATGTTGACTAAGGTGAACGGTATTTTCCATAATATCTTTATGAACATCATGACAGAATGGATTGAGATATGCACCCACTGGTCTGAATCCTAATTCTAATATCAACTCAACTGGTATATACAAGGGCCCTAGCGATCGATATATTGAATATATACAATTATTATTATTTTTTATTTTTTTATTTTTTTATTTTTTATTTATTATTATTATTTTTTATTTTTTATTATTATTTTTTATTATTATTTTTTATTTTATTTTTTCCGACAACATGATTAGATCTTTTGAATCTAAGCGCATGCTTCTTGTCAGCAGATTACATGATAGTTCCCATGGATCCTGTGTTCCACACTTGCTTAGGGACGGAGACAGGGAGAACACACACATATTGAGATCCAAGTGTCAATTTTTTTTATGTTCTGTTTTTTTTTTTCATTTGTCAAGTTCAATTAAAATAATGGGGCTTGATCTCAATCATTCTACTTCATCCTAGCGGCTACAACAAGGCGATACTAGTGCCCCACCAAATCATTTAGAGAAACACAAAAGGTTACAAAAAAACAAAAAAACAGAACGTGATATGGTGACGGCTCCGAGATATGGTGACGATTATCATGTTATTTATAACGCCTGAGCTTTGTCTTTTTATGAATATACCATTTAGCTGGGTCCCTCAACTCTTACAGCCAAGAAGTTTGTTTCCATCTACTTAGAATGGTCAGTGTCATCCTGAATTGTTCACAAGTTTCTAAATTTTGGAGTTTTATTATTGCACTAAAAGTTTCTCCCTTACCACGAAACTTAAATCTAACATTGTCCTCAATGTTCTAAAGATGAAAATAAAAGTATGAACAAGAGGAAACTGTTACCAATTGAAGAAAATAGTTAAGGATGGATGTTACCGTGTCGCAAGAGCATGGGTTAACTCCCAAGAAGTGCTAAGCTTAAAGTCTTCATCCAGACCAAGAAAGGACTAGTCACCTCATAAAATCATATAACAATAGCCAGAACAACTGTGGGTCATCTGAATCAAATAAAGTTGACACAAATAAAAGTAGACTGCAGCAGGCAAAGAAAGTAAACCAAGCACAACCTTATCTATTTTTTTGTTTAAGACAACTACATTTAGTTGCGGTTCAGGTTCAGGTTCTAGAAAAGAGTCTAAATAAAATATTTTCATGGGCTGGATTTCCTTATAGGTAGGATCAGAAGGGTCAGGTTGTAGAGCATATAATAGTAACCTAAATAATTATGGATCCTCAAAGGTAATCAGATTGGACTCACACAATTGACCACAATGGAGGAGGTGGTCAATCTTAAGCAAATGTGTCAATTCTAATCTCCTAAAGTCATTAGGCTTAGTCTCAAAATTTAATAATTGACACATTCAAAATTCAAACGTTCCCACAATAGGAAGAAATTTTTTTGGTGGGAAAACAAACTCAATTTTGGTATTGCCTGGGTAGACCACATCAACAAGAAGATGGGTCTCTAACAACTGAACTTCTTTTTGGACATCATTAGGTTCGGGAAACAGATCTTGAAGATAATCTCTTAAAATGGTAGAGGCACAAACGTTAAGTCCCAAGTGAGGGACTTTTAAGAGAGTCAAAGGTAAAACACAGGGATAATGATAATCACCCCCAAACTTAGAATTTTGAGTGTCTCTAGATAGACTAGTCACAATTTACCTAATTTATAGATCATCAAATTCCTAAGAATGGACAATTGCTTCTTCTAAATTGTAAATAGGAGGTGCAGTCTCATTCACATTTAAGATCTCTACGAGTCTATCTTCTTCGTTTGAGACTGTTGTTCCTGAATCGTCGGTCTCTAAAACACTAGTCTCGGAATAGACTCGTTCCTCTAAACCATCATCGTCTTCATAATAACGAGGAAATATTTCACCATCTATAACGATGGTATCTCTAGTTAAATCTCTTTCCTCTTGAATATGTGAATAATCATTAATATTATTAGGATCGGAACTAGAGACATCATTATTATCTTGAAGCTCAATTGTTGTGAAAATTTCCTCATCATTATGACTAAGGATTTCAATTTCCTCATCAACAGTATCCTCATCATCATCATAATATGAAGATGATTGAACCTTATCTAAATAAATAATGTCTTCTATTCTAACCTCTTCCTCTAAATTAGGTAAATATTCATCATTATTATCAAGGGTAAAAGTGGAAACACTGTATTAGAAATTAAGATTATTTTGAGCAATTCTTTCTTTCGTCTTTAACACAAATTGATGTTTGGTACTCAGGTTTTGACCAGGTTTAGTATTTGGTCT
>JAJJMC010001889.1:2098038-2117265 GCA_023531435.1 Papaver californicum | reverse complement strand
AGTCCATGCTTGTGATTTACCTCTGTTTGTTAGCATAACAAAACCAACTTTGGCAATTATTTGTGCTTTAATTAATTTAAAAAGAATTATCTGATTAATCACATAGGTTGTTAGATTTACCTGATTCCTGATTCCTGGTACGTTTAAAATTATTTAAAAATCATATTTAGGTTATTTAGTCTTTTTCTTACTCCTGGAATTTTCTAGAATTAGTATAAATCATTATTTTCTAAAATCATTACCTTCACAAGTTCGAGAATCGAACCTCTTTTTACCACTATATAAAATTACATCAATTTTTGGCGCCGCCGACGCGGACAAGTTTTTAGGTTTAGGGTTTTAGATTTATTTTTAGGTTTTTATTTTTAGTTTTATTATTTTACTTTGTTCTATTTTACGTTTCTTTTGGTATTTTTCCTTTTTACTACAGGTTCGATTTTGGGATCGAAAAGAGATTACGCCCAAGTTTTGGAATTAAAGCTAAAGACTTGGAATTAAAAAAGGGAAAAGCTTAAAGAACGAAAAAGAAGATCGAAGATTTTATTTTTTTAAAATTAGATTTTTAGTTTATTTTAATTAGTTTTAATTAGTTTTAATTAGTTTAGAAAATTGTATTAGGGTTTTTATTAATTCTGTAATTTTTATTTTATTTTTGGACACTTTTGGACATTTTATTTTTAAACCCTACGGAAGGGTAATTTTAAATATCAAACTGTGTGCAGGGACGGACGACAATTACGATATTGTCTCGGCCCCTCGGGTTCGCACACTATTAAAAAGGATATTAGTGGCCCGAGTCGACTTCAACGGTTCGTCGCCCGTCTAGAACGGGAGGTAAATTTCGATCAACCCACGAATCTCCTGTCAGTGGGTTTTCTGGACGCCTTTGTATGCATATATGCTGAGGACTGAATACGGAACTTAATTTCTGCATAGTAAAGGGCAAGGCCTGGCCATACAAGATAAGGTTTCGGATTTCATCACCATCTCCTTCTTGCCCGCCTTAGGAAAACGAAACCTACACGAACCTAAGCTTAAAATCTTGACTAGAAAGAGACCGATAAGGTAGCGAGCTTATAGGAAAATCGGTTGGAAGGACTGTATTGGTTACCTTATTAGCCTAACTCAAAAAGCAGGAAGATTAGATTAAAGTTGATTAGAGCCGCCTTGTAACCCAGGGAAGCGTTGCCAAAGAGACAGGGGTATCAAAGCTCCATTGAGCTTCTCCTGTTTCTCTTCAACTTGATTTAACTCGGATCGCTCAGAGAGATTCGCTAAAATTGTAACCAGTTGCCTTCTAAAAGAATAGAAGCTGGTCTAGAGACAATCTAAGTGGAACCATCATGCTTGTTGTTTGCTAGATTTAGGTTTGATTTGGTTGAGTCAGGGCACGATTGTGTTTGATTGTTAGGATTTAATTTTTGCATGCCAAGAACGCCCTTAAGGCGAACTTGGAATAGAGACCCTCAAGGTAGGTTAATCAGTGGAAGACTTGTAGTTCACCGTGACCTTGAGTATCCAACTGAGAGTGAACTAGTCACTCCCGAGACTGTGTCAGCAATGACGTCTCTGAAGGATTTGTTGAATCCAACCCGGACCTCACGTCCATCTTGCATCAAGTTAGCCGCTACTGAAGCGAGCTACGAACTGAAACCAGGAATAATCCAGATGCTCCCATTATTCTTAGGAAAAGAAAACGAAAATCCCTATTTTCATGTTAGGGAATTCGAGGAAATATGTAGCACGATCATAATTAGAGACTTGAATGACGAGTCTATTAAACTTAGATTATTTCCCTTTTCACTAAGAGATAAAGCCAAGTCGTGGCTGTATAGCTTGGCTCCTCAGTCAATTGAAACCTATGCCCAACTTACTTCAGCTTTTATTCAGAAGTTCTTCCCTAGGAACAAAATTTCGTATGTTAGGCAGAAAATATGCACGTTTTCCCAGCTAGAGGGAGAGTCTCTGTATGTGTATGTAGATAGGTTCAATGACTTATTGTCCCAATGCCCAGACCACGGAATAGAGGAATTAAGGCTAGTTCAAATCCTCTATGACGGTTTAGATTATTCATCTATAACCTTGGTCGAGTCTTTGTCAACCGGAGGGTTCGACAGTAAGACTCCTGCTGAGGCGATAAAACTTCTGAGGGATATCGCCGAGAAGACCCAGCAGTGGGAGAGTAGTAGAGAGCCAAAAAGAACAATTCTTCTAGGAAGAGGAAATGTTAATAGGGTAGAAGGATCTTTCGATTCAAAGGCCCAAATAGAAGCCTTATCTAGAAGGCTAGAACTGGTCGAAATGAATCAAGTCAGTAGTTCAGAGCCCAACCAATTCGAAGAGCAGGCTTTTGCTCTTTATAATAACACTAGATTTGATAACCAGAGAAAGTTCGACCCATACTCGGAATCTTATAACCCTGGCTGGAGAAACCACCCGAACCTTTCTTGGTCGAAAGGCCAGGCTCAAGGTCAGTTTAGTAATGCTAAAGGTCCTCCAGGCTTCAGTTATAAGAATTCGGCTGGTCCAACTCAGCCCAACAATGACGAAAAGAATGAGCAGAGATTCCATACCTTAGAAAAAGCTATTTCTAGCTTACAAAATTCAGTTAGCGACATTGCTGCGGCTCTGAGAGAGAGAGAACCTGGTAGGTTCCCTAGTCAACCTCAACCAAATCCAAGAGGAGTTAATGAAATGTCGACTAGTGAGAAATCATCCAGTCATGTGAATGCTATTAGTACCCTCAGGAATGGTAAGGTAGTGGATAACAAGGTAACTAGGCCTGATAGTGAACAAACTGTAGTTCACCCTGATCCAATAGTTGAAGAGACTGATAAAGTCTCTGACGAACCTGAGGCAACCCCTCAGAGAACTGATTTCATGCCTAGAGCTCCATAACCAAGGTTGTTAGCACCTACTAGGAAGGAATCCAATTTTAACGAAATAATGGAAGTGTTTAAGCAGGTCACTATCAACCTTCCATTATTAGATGCAATTAGGCAGATTCCCCCCTATGCCAAGTTCCTTAAGGACTTGTGCACACGAAAGCGAAAGCATAGTGTGCAAAAGAAGGCCTTCATAGCTAGCCACGTAAGTTCTATTCTGCAGGATAGTACAACACTTAAGTACAAAGATCCAGGTTCCCCAACCATTGCTTGCACGATAGGAAACTACCGTGTAGATAGAGCTTTACTCGATTTAGGAGCCAGTGTGAACTTACTGCCGTACCATGTGTACCTCCAGCTAGGACTAGGCGATTTGAAACCTACCCAGATGACTTTGCAGTTAGCTGATAGGTCCGTAAAAATTCCTCGTGGTGTCATAGAGGATGTTTTGATTGAAGTGGATAAATTTATTTATCCAGTGGACTTTGTTGTGCTTGATACCAAACCCGTGCCTGATCCAGAAAATCAGATACCGGTTATACTAGGTCGCCCGTTCTTAGCAACATCTAATGCGATCATTAACTGTCGTAACGGTGTCATGAATTTGTCTTTTGGTAACATGACTATTGAGCTGAATATCTTCAACATTAGTAATCAACCACTAGAGTTAGATGACCCCAGCTTAGAAAATGTCAACATGATAGAGACTCTAGTTCAGGAGTCATTACCAAACACTTTAATAGAAGACCCGTTAGAGAAATGTCTAGCCCACTTTGGATTAGATTTTGATGATAGGGAAATTAATGAGGTTAATGCTGTGTTAGACTCAGTATCCGTGTTAAACACCAGCAATAGGTGGACACCTAAGTTCGAACACTTACCAGTCCCTAAGTCAAACCTAGTTCCTTCCCTTGAAGAACCTCCAAAGTTGGACCTTAAGCAGCTACCAGATACTCTGAAATATGTGTATTTAGGCCCATCAGAGACCTTACCTGTGATTGTGGCTTCAGATTTGGATATGGACCAGGAGAATAGGTTAGTAACCATGCTTCAAGACAATAAGAAAGCCTTAGGATGGACCATAGCAGATATTCGGGGAATTAGCCCAACAGTTTGTATGCACCAAATCCATTTAGAAGAGGAATCCAAACCATCTAGGGAGATGCAGCGTAGGCTAAACCCAAACATGAAGGAGGTAGTTCGAACGGAAGTGCTTAAATTGCTAGATGCGGGTATTATTTACCCAATTTCAGACAGTAAGTGGGTCAGCCCAGTTCAGGTTGTCCCCAAGAAATCAGGTATCACTGTAGTCAAGAATGAGGATAATGAATTAATCCCAACCCGAGTGACCACGGGTTGGCGTGTTTGTATAGACTATAGGAAATTGAACAAGGCCACAAGGAAGGATCACTTTCCCCTTCCTTTTATTGACCAAATGCTAGAAAGATTAGCTGGACATAGCCATTATTGCTTTCTGGATGGCTACTCTGGTTATAATCAGATTGTTATTGACCCAAAAGACCAGGAGAAAACCACTTTTACCTGCCCCTTTGGCACTTTTGCATATAGGCGCATGCCCTTTGGGTTATGCAATGCACCGGCCACATTTCAGCGGTGTATGATGAGCATATTCTCTGACATGGTGGAACGGTTTCTAGAGGTCTTTATGGATGACTTTTCTGTGTTTGGTTCTTCGTTTGATGAGTGCTTGCATCATTTGTCGCTAGTGTTAGCTAGGTGTAAAGAAAAGAATCTAGTACTCAATTGGGAGAAATGTCACTTTATGGTTAAGTCAGGAATAGTTCTGGGTCACATAGTCTCTGCCAAGGGCATAGAAGTAGACAAAGCCAAAGTAGACATTATCAAGACTCTTCAGGTTCCTAGAACCGTCAAAGACATTAGATCTTTCCTAGGGCATGCAGGATTTTATCGTAGATTCATCAAGGATTTTAGTCTGATTGCTAGACCTCTTTGCAACTTACTTGCAAAAGATACCAAATTTACCTTTGATGATGACTGTTTAGGAGCTTTTGAGAAGCTGAAGACCCTACTTACTACTACACCTATAGTTCAGGCACCTGATTGGACTCAGCCATTTGAGATCATGTGTGATGCATCAGACTATGCCATAGGCGTAGTCTTAGGACAGAGGATAAGCAAACTATTACACGTGATCTATTATGCTAGCAAAGCCCTGAATGATGCCCAGTTGAACTACACCACCACGGAGAAGGAGTTGTTAGCCATAGTGTTCGCCCTAGACAAATTTAGGTCTTATCTCTTAGGATCTAAGGTTATAGTCTTCACAGACCATGCTGCCCTGAAGTACCTTCTGTCTAAGAAGGACTCGAAACCTAGACTGATAAGATGGATCCTGTTGCTACAGGAATTTAAGTTAGAGATTAGGGATAAGAAGGGTGCAGAAAATGTAGTGGCCGATCACTTGTCTAGGCTAGTCCTAGACACTCCAGACGATTCCCCTCCTGTGAGGGATAGTTTTCCTGATGAACAACTCTTTGTTGTTTCTGAGTCACCTTGGTATGCACACATAGTGAACTATCTTGTTACTGGTCGAATGCCCCAACACTGGGGTAGACAAGATCGTTCTAGGTTTTTAGCTGAGGTGAAACACTTCTTTTGGGATGATCCTTACTTGTTTAAGTATTGTCCAGACCAGATTATCCGGAGATGTATCCCTGAGACTGATCAGTCCAATATTATCTCCTTTTGTCACAATCAGGCTTGTGGAGGTCACTTTAGTGCCAAGAAGACTGCTGCTAAGATATTGCAGTGTCGATTCTACTGGCCATCACTGTTTAAAGACTCCCGCAGCCACTGTGTTGCTTGTGACAGATGCCAGAAACTAGGAACCGTGACCCGTAGAAACATGATGCCCCTGAACCCTATTTTGATTATTGAGATTTTTGATGTATGGAGTATTGACTTTATGGGTCCCTTTCCTAGTTCTCTAGGTAATCTTTATATACTTGTTGCCGTAGACTACGTGTCTAAATGGGTAGAGGCGGTGTCGTGTAAAACTAATGACCATAGGGTAGTGGTCCGATTTTTGAATGATAATATTTTTGCACGTTTTGGTACACCTAGGGCTATAATTAGTGATGGTGGGTCACATTTTTGTAATAGACCGTTTAGTCTTCTGATGAAGAAATATGGTATAACTCACAAGGTGACCACCCCTTATCATCCCTAGACTAGTGGTCAGGTAGAGGTTTCCAATAGGGAAATAAAACGCATTCTAGAAAAGACAGTCAACCCAAATAGGAAAGACTGGTCAACAAGGCTTACTGATGCCTTATGGGCTTATCGTACTGCGTTTAAAACCCCAATAGGAATGTCCCCCTACCGTTTGGTTTTTGGCAAAGCATGCCACTTGCCTGTTGAGTTAGAACATAGAGCATATTGGGCTGTGAAACAGCTAAATTATTCACTTGACAAGGCAGGTGCTCAGAGGAAACTCCAGCTCAATGAGTTGGAAGAAATTAGGATTGATGCTTATGACAGTGCTAGGGAGTATAAGAACAAAATGAAACTCGTGCATGATAGAAATATTTTACTAAAGTCATTTTCTCCAGGTCAAAAAGTTCTTCTGTATGACACACGGTTACATCTGTTCCCCGGGAAGTTACGCTCTCGGTGGACAGGTCCTTATGTGGTTCGCACTGTCTTTCCTCATGGAGCTATTGAGATTGAGACTCAGGATGGTGGAAACATCACCAAAGTCAACGGTCAACGACTAAAACCGTTTTTAGAGTCTAACCCTACAGGTAATATTGAGGAGGTCCCTCTGGAGGACCCAGCGTACTCTGATTGACCATCAGAGCCGTTTGTGTATGTATGTATTAGATTTTTAAGCTTTTTCAGCTTTATTGCTACGCTTCATTCAGGTACTATCTTTCTGACTCCCTTACTTTTACTCTTCTGGTATTGTTCTTTACTTAGAAACATTGAGGACACTGTTTAATTTAAGTTTGGGGGTATTGGGAGACTTTTTAAGGTTTAATAAGATTTGGAATTTAGAAGCATATGAACAATTCAGGGTGACACTAACCACTCTAGGTAGATAGAAACTTAGCCATTTTGCTATAAGGATTGGTGTGCCCAGCTAGATGGTCTATTCATAAAGGAAACAGAGTTCAGGTGTTAGAAATAGCATGATAGTTGTCACCACCATATCACGTTCTGTTTTATTATTTGCAATTTCATGTTTCTCTGAGAGTATTGGTGGGTCCTAGCATCGACGTATTAATTAGCGCTGGAATGACATTTAGTGTGTTGAGATCATGCCCCAGTTTGAATAATATGTTATTGTTTTAGAGTTATGTGTGTGGTCCCCATGTCTCCGTCGCCTAAGCAAGCGTGGAATGCAGGATCCATGGGATTACACATGTACTAGGTAAAAAAAAAAAAAAAAAAAAAATCGAAAAAAGTTAGAAAAAAAATTGAGAAAAAGAAAAATATAGTATTTGGTATTTTCAAGTTCTCTCTGTCTCCGTCGCCTAAGCAAGCGTGGAACGCAGGATCCATGGGAACTTGTAAATATTTTAGTTAGTAGTAACTGTTGAAAATAAATGGGGAGTATCTCGACACACTAGGTTTCATCTCGGTACTGACCTTCAGACAGATATGGGAAACACCGTGCGCCTCAGTCAACATTTGCGACCTTCTACAGTCTACTTTCATCTTCTAAGTCTTTTCATGTGATGTGTAGATAGATAACTGTCTGAGTAGAACTCTGTTGTCTTAGATATGAATTTTAGTACGCTTGAGTTAACACTCGTGTACAGTGATCGGATCCATAAAGGGTAATGGTCCTTATAGCCGAATATCTGAGTAGCCAACTAACTAGCTTGTTTAGTGTCTATCCTTAATCGTTCACGTGTTGCTAAGATCTAGATCCAGGTTTTGTGGGTATACCTCTTGTAAACCCTCACGAGACAAAACTCGTCCACTAGGGACACCTAGGGGTTTAACGGCTTACTGCATATGCTAAATGTAGTCGCGATTCCTGCGAAAGTGAGTTAGGATTTTTTACTTTTAGAGTAGTTTGCTCGAGGACTAGCAAAATAGTAAGTTTGGGGGTATTTGATAGACACATTTTAGTGTCTAAATTGCACCTTAATTTCTAGTGAGTTAGTATTCGATTTTGTGTCTATTACGTGTTTTTATGCTTTTGTAGGTACATTAGAAGAATAAAGATTTGTGGAAAAATTGGCTCAAAAAAGTGTTCAAGGCACCCGGGAAAATGGATCAAAGCACCCACACTTTGGATTGGGGCACCCCTGGATCGGGTCAACCCAGCGAGTCAACCCAGCGAGCTGGATCGGGCCGAGTCACCGGGTTAACTCATCGGGCTCAACTGTGTCCACTGTCAACTAAAATCAACGTGTTCTTTCGCTTCCAGATTGTTCCAAATATTAGTAGATATCCCACACAAGTTAGAACAATCGAGAAACAGCAAAAAAATCCCGTGAAATCAGTTGAAAAATCATGTATATGGCCGGAATTGGGTTTCGATTCGGATTGGGATTTGTGGGCTATTCTAGAGAGTTCTATTAGGTTTAGAACTCTCTCTAGGGTTTCTAATATCTATAAATACCAAGAGAAGCCAAGAGAATCGAAAACAAAAGCCTAGAGAAGAAAATAGAGAATTCCGACAACTATTCCGTCACCGTCCGGTCACTGCTACTGCACCGGCCGGCTGTTCTTCATCCATCACTGCCGGAGAAGAAGACTCAGTAACATTTATAAGTGTTGCTGATTTGAATTTTTCTGTTGTCTATTGCTTCAAACCCTTTGTTGCTTAAACTCTTCTGTAACAGCTGAACCCTCTCCTGTAACGCATATAAGCGTATCAAATCAGCTGTTACAGCGTTATTCAACCTTGTAATCAATATTTTGAGCAATGAAATCAACTTTTGAGCAAGTTTTCTTCACCATGGGCTAAGTCTAATTACTGGGATGATGGATAAGGTAATTTTCTCAATTTTATGTGATTTAATTATTTTCTAATAATTATTTATAATTCTTTTATTATTAGAATTGCATAGTTTTGAATAGTAAAAACGGTTTTCTTTCAACAGTTGTGCTTTTGCTTGATGGATTATGCTTAGTTAATTAATTTTGATAGTCCATGCTTGTGATTTACCTCTGTTTGTTAGCATAACAAAACCAACTTTGGCAATTATTTGTGCTTTAATTAATTTAAAAAGAATTATCTGATTAATCACATAGGTTGTTAGATTTACCTGATTCCTGATTCCTGGTACGTTTAAAATTATTTAAAAATCATATTTAGGTTATTTAGTCTTTTTCTTACTCCTGGAATTTTCTAGAATTAGTTTAAATCATTATTTTCTAAAATCATTACCTTCACAAGTTCGAGAATCGAACCTCTTTTTACCACTATATAAAATTACATCACTATACCATTTCTGGATAGAAAACGCTAAATTAGATGCATACCACCTAATTATAGAGTCGTATTGAACATTATCTCAAGTTGTAAACTTCCACGACTGAATCTCTTGAATATTTTATGTATGCATTGCAGAAAATTTAGGCGCTTCATGTCACGAATGAACTTGCTTCAAGTCGCAGAACTTCCGTGGCTGAATTCCTTGAATATCAATGTTCAAATTCTAATCGTCTTAGTGTTCTGATGACAGTAATACCTTAACACCAATGTAGTTAATATCGGTTGTACCAGCCGATAATATCGAAATTTATCGTGTATCGGTCTTTGACCTAGACGATACGCAAAATATCGTTGATACATAAATATTCCGATTATATCGTCCGTATAGGTCGTATCAGACCGATATACCAGTCGTCGTATCGGAAGATAATATCGGTAAGGATACAAATATATTTATTAACAATGTTTTTTTTTTTAATTTTTTTCCCATATAAATTCTATGTTTGCGGATGTTAGGTTATCAAGTAAAACTAATTTAATTGAGTTTTTACATTATAAATGCATTCCATTAAAACTTTGAGTAACATAATGCACATCTACCTATAAATTATATAAAAAAAAAAAGTTAATTGTGTATCGCCGATAAAATCAAATATATTCATTTGTCTAGGTGTATCGTACCTCGCTGATACGATACCGATACACGATATTAACTACTTTGCTTAACACTCATCTTAGTGTTTCGATGGCTGTAATTCCTTAGCATGCATCTTAATGTTCTAACGGCAGCATTGCTTCAACCCTCTCTATAACCAACTAATGTTCCAAATACCTTCCCATTGTTACTATAGTAGAAGAAGAATGCTTCAAATACCCGAGAGTACAAAACAAAACTTGCTCATCCAATTGCTACTCTTCTAGTGATATTTAAGCATTAAACAATAAAAGTCACATATTATTTCTTCTGGTAGACCACCATCTAGTGCTTACCACGCAACATCATTCATTCCGCTCTAAACAGGGACTTAATGTTGATGGTGGATTTTTGAAAAGGGAGAAAATAGTAATATTGCTTTTGCTCAGCTACAGAAGCATGAAATAAATATGTAAAAATAATTCTGACCTGGCATGAGAGTTATAAACACATACTGATATCTTACATTCCGCAAGAGAATTGAGAATGCATATTCAACTCATAGCTGCAATAACTCTGTAACTCTTTATATATTTATGCACTTTCAAAATTTTTAGGGCTTTACCTAGTTAAACCCTCGTCATTTCATGTACATCCATATAAAACATTTGTATTAATCAAAATACGCTGATTATACAAAATTACGAACATTCAGAATAGAGGTTATGCCATATATGAATAAAAACACTAATTAGATGCATATCATCTAATTACAGAGTCGCATCAAGCATTATCTCAAGTTGTAAACTTCCACAGTCGAATCTCTTGAAAGTGTTCTGTATGCAATGCATAAAAAGTTAAGCATAAATGCTAACATTAAATCTCATACAATTGAGAAACCCTAAACATGCCATAAATATGGCCACGACATTAAACGGATACCAAAGCTAGTGGTGCACAGGCAATAACCATGGCACTAGCAAGTGCCAGCCTTAGCGAACCCTAGCCACACTCCCAACACGAATGAGTAGCACACACATGTGCCACAAGGCTAGAAAAAAGCCAAAAAGCTAACAAAGCAAACAAAGCACACGCCAAACAAGCCCTAGCAGTGCTAGCGCTAGCACCAGCCCCAAACTTGGCGCTGCTAGCAGCAACTAGCGCTGGCGCTAACACCAACGCCAACCTAAGCGCTAGTAAGCTAGCGCTAGCACAAGTGTCAGCCTTGATGCCTTGTTTAGCCTTCACCCCTTTTTCCTATTTTCTCTCTTTTCTCTCACGCTTCATGCTTGCACCATCACCTAGGCTACAACCATGACATCCGTAGGTACTAGCAACACCACAGTCAAGATTGTAGCACTCATATACATCTTTATAGCTAGCACAAACATTTTGTTACAACAAAACTCAGAGTCCATGACTCCACTAACTCTCACGAGAAATCAAAATATGTTACATGGGGGGATTATTCATGGGATTTTGGTCTGGTGGTTACAACAACATGCGGCGTGGCAACACCCCATGATGAGAAAGTTACAAAGTAGTGGTAAAGCTGAAGCAGTTAATGGAGTAATGGTCTTCCAGAAATTTCCCAAGACATAGTGGGCGGTTACACCATTATCCCCATATTCTCCATCTCTCCACTACCTCCACTACTTTGTAAGGAAAAATGTGTATTACAAACTATTATAAATAGGCTACTTAGCCCATTTCAAAAACAGAACAAGCTTACCATTCTCATAAGCTCTGTTATTTCTTTAATAGTTCATCACTTCTACACACAATTCATCATACTCATTTCCTTCAACTTTCTTTGCTTCCCTCTCCTAAGATCAACCCATTTTCTCTCCTTATGACCGAAGCAGGAAGGAACGGCTACTTTCATGGTTTAGGCTTGTCTTGTACGATTTTGATTTCCGAATCTAAAGAAAGTACTTCTACAGTAAACTGTTTTGCCTAGAATCAATTTTTAGGTACAAACGATGTCTCACATAGGCACACATGAGACTCATATTGTACCTTTGTAATAACAATTTCAATTTCTCAATACCCTACTTCAAATTGGGCTCAATCAACATTCAACATCAATAAAATAGTAACAATTTCATTTCAAATAGGGATTTGATCAACAATACATCACAAAACAAGTAATAATCATTGATTTGTACTGTATCTATTTTCTAATGTTGTTATTGAGTTGTCTACAATGTAAATAATCAATCAAACATCAACAATTTCATGATTATAAAAAAAATTGGATTTAGAGCCCTAATGGTAGATTAACTTAACTTTGATGATTTTGTGGATGGATTCCGAAATTGAAAGATGCAATAGAATCACCAATGACTATGGAGCAAACCCTTTAAATTTGCCGCAACAAATTGACCTATAACACCTTGAAGATCAAAAAGGAGTAAAAATGATATGAGAGAGGAGAAGTAAAAAAAAAGACTTGAAAGTGTAGAATGAGGAGAAACTTGGGCATTCTCCTGTCTAAAAATGCTACAGAGACGGATACTAGGTATCCGTCTCGCACTATGCTAACGGATACCAAGTATTCGTCTCAGCAAACTAAGCTATAGTTTTCCTCCATAGTGGGAATTTTTGGACCCTCCATTACTTGGCTCTAATTAAGCTATAACCAAACGATAGGCACACTATAATGCTCCGCCTGAATAGAGGTTTTGTATACCTTTCAATAAGAAGGAAAAAATATCAATGGCAAAAATGAAATAAACCTACAAAAACAGTGCGAGTTTCGAAAAAAAATGTCTTAAAAAAATCACCAGAATAAAGCCACACTATACTAACCCAGTAACCCCTGTTTCCCCACTTGCCCTCAATTTTCTCACCTCTCCCCTGTTTTTATACATTCAAGAGTTGGAGAGAGGCGAAAAAGAGATGAAAAACAGAGGTTAGAAACTGAAAACCCTAGAAATTTCAATCCCCTTTCTCTACTCACTCTTCATTCAATTCTTTTCACAGGTTCATCCATTTTGATCTTAATTCTAAACCAAATGAGGATTCAAGTATAATCCGTAGTATCCCCCTTTCTTCAATGACAACATCCTCAGTAGCAGCAGAGTCAGAGGTACCACTATGGTTAAGAAACGTACCATTAGCACCAGAGTATCACCCGACTTTAGAAGAATTCCAAGACCCAATTTCATATATACTAAAGATTGAAAAAGATGCATCAAAGTATGGAATCTGTAAGATCATACCACCAATATCATCCCCACCAAAGAAAACAGCAACTACGCAACTCAATCGTTCTTTATCTGCAAGAAATCCAAACTCACTCTCTAAAACTCTACCTACATTTACTACTAGACATCAACAGATCGGTTTCTGTCCTCGCAAACCACGGCCTGTACAGAAACCAGTATGGCAGAGTGGAGAGGCCTACACTGTACAGCAATTTGAAGCAAAGGCAAAGGCGTTTGAGAAGAGTTATTTGAAGAAGAGTACGAAGAAGAAGGTGTTTAGTGAACTGGAGATTGAGGCTTTGTTTTGGAAAGCTAGTCTTGATAAGCCATTTACTGTGGAGTATGCGAATGATATGCCAGGGTCTGCGTTTGTACCAATTAATGAGAAGAAATGGAGAGAATCAGGGATAGCGACTACAGTTGGGGAGACTGTGTGGAATATGAGAGGCGTTTCAAGGCATAAAGAATCGTTGTTAAGGTTTATGAAGGAAGATATTCCGGGTGTTACTTCACCAATGGTGTATTTAGCAATGTTGTTTAGCTGGTTTGCTTGGCATGTAGAGGATCACGATTTGCATAGTTTGAATTATTTGCATATGGGTGCTGGGAAAACTTGGTATGGAGTTCCTAAAGATGCGGCCGTGGCATTTGAGGAAGTGATTCGAGTGCATGGATATGGTGGAGAGGTTAATCCACTCGGTGAGTGAATTGGCATTATATTTGATTGATATCCCCTGTTTTGTGATTTGTATGTATTTTTGATGTTGCATTGTTACTATAGTTCTTGATTATGTAATTGCTATTTTTGTATTGTTTTGTTGTAATAGTTTTGCTGTTGTTTGGTAAGCGAATTTCCACCCTACTATAGCTTTGTCAGGGTATGGATGTTGTTTGTTTGGATTGTGAACTCTAGGGTGTTTCAAGCTCGTAGCTGCTAGTTGTATTTTTGAGTCTTGGGTTTTTAGATATTTAATGGTGGTAGATTTTAAGTGGCTTAATGTGAATAGGGAAAAACTCTTTTTAGTGGAGAGCAGTCTTTTTCTTAGCCTAATGTCACGAAGAGTTGATGTAGAAGGCTTAATTGTATATGTTAAATTGGTAAGATGATCCATGACACTTATTGATGTGCCCAATGCTCAAAACTATGTACACTTGAGATAAGGTTGTTTGTTTGGTCTAGGCTTATAAGGGACATAGGCCCTTGGATTGACAAAATTGGCAGAGTAACATCATTCTTCCGTCCCTCAGATGTTGTGTATACAATATTGTGAATAACGTCACGATATCCTCACCCATTATTCTTCTTACTTCTCCATCCAAATATATCTCCCAAACTATACTTCAGATCAACACATATGTCCTCTATGTGTTTGTATTTCATGATATCCCCCATCACTGTTGTGATTTTTGGTTTGTCAGATTATGCAATTTCTGTTTTTATACAGTTTCATCATTATTTGGGAATTTCAGATATCATTGGAAATTAGTAAATACCTTAAGAACCAAGTACTGAAGTCTTCTTTTTACTATTGCACTTTCATGTAGCTTGTGAGGTGGGGTCGAGTTGGTCATCAAGGTTTACATTTGATGTCTCTTATTAACTTTGTGGGTTTGTGACAGTCACTTTTGCTACCCTTGGCGAGAAGACCACAGTGCTGTCTCCTGAAGTACTTATTGGTGCCGGGATTCCTTGCTGCAGGTGATCTTTTTATACTGCTAGACCTTGCTGGTGCCTGCAATTCATTACGCACTCAGTTTGTGGTGGTGCACGTTAGATTTGTGTTATGCTTACTTTGATAATTTACCTTCAAAATCAGATTGGTGCAGAATGTTGGAGAGTTCGTTGTCACATTCCCAAGAGCTTACCATTCAGGATTCAGCCATGGTCAGAATCCTTCACTCCACAATCTTTTTGTTTAATTAGAACTACAGAAATAGCTGTAACATGTTGGTTACTGTATTTGTAGGTGGGTAAAGCCACTAAAGGTTTTTCATAAAAAAAGAAGATAACAATGATGCAATATTCATAAACTTAAATTCATTCTATGTGCTCTTTACTAGTGGGATTGCGCGTGAATTCTGTATGTTTTACTATATCTAGGATGTAAAATAAATTTAAGGGATGGTGTGATATACACTTTAGTTCTCATGTGTGTTGCGGTAGTGATAAGCTAGTTATAAAAATCACCTGAATCATTACTATTCTATCTAATATCGTGTATAACCAAGGACTGAGTACCAGGCAGTGGTTTCTTTATGCTGGGGATTGTACACCTCTTCAAATTTACAATATAGATCCATCCCATAGTCGGTTATCTTGGAAATGAAAAAGGAGAAAGGGTGTATCTGGATAACAGTCTTGAAACTCAGTCACCTTTATGTGGTAGTATATTTAGCGGACTTTTTATTAAAATGGACAGAATTGAACTTGTATTACTGCTATGTATGAACAACTGACCTCCTTCTGGACTGTTTTTATTCTGCTCATTTTGGTGCATCGTGAGCTTATTCTCATATCCTATAAATTCTTGTTATTTTGCTGCTAAAGGATTTCATAATTTTTTACTTTGGGCCTTCTGTTTCGTAAAAAGCTTCAGGCAGTCAAAATTATATTCGATTTGAAATACATGCTTTCTGCTGTTGAACTTATTTTCAATCTATCACAACTACTTAATGGTCATCATATTTTTGTTCATTCATTTGTCATTGCTAATAGTGAATCTCATGTTCTTGTTATGTGTTCGAATTTGCATATTGCTTGTTGCCTCTATTAGTTGGAGCGCTAATTCATTTTTTATATTGCAGGTTTCAATTGTGGGGAGGCAGCAAATATTGCGACACCAAAATGGTTGACAGTTGCAAACGAAGCTGCAATCCGCAGGGCTTCTATTAATTGTCCACCAATGGTTTCTCATTTACAGCTTCTATATACACTAGCACTGTCATTATGTCCTAGGTTTGTTTTATTGGGATCACAGATATATATATATATATATATATATATATATATATATATGTGTGTGTGTGTGTGTGTGTGGGTGTGTGTATGTATATGCTAACACTAATACCTTTCGTTTGGTTGTTTATAATGATGAAAATCTTACTCGAGTACATCGTTGAATTTCTGTGTGTAGTGTCCCTAGGAACATCAGCAGCGATGAGCCACGCAGCTCCAGACTAAAAAATAAGAAGAGGAGTGAAGGACAAATCATGATTAAAGAGCTATTTGTGCAGAATATGATACAAAATAGCAACCTAATTCATCTTCTTATTGAACAAGGAGCTTCTTGTGTTCTTCTGCCACAAAGTTCTTTAGAAACATTTGAGTGTTCAAATTTAGGTGTTGGATCCCAAGTTAAGGTAAAGCCCAGGTTGTCGCTTGGTTTATGCACCAACAAGGAATCACTTGAAGCCTCAAAAACTTCTCTTTCCAATATGGACAGAAACATGGGGGTCAGGCCTTATAATGGTGCCGCTTCACTGAAGGGAAAGTCTAATCTGGAATTCGGAGGAAATAGGCTTTCATCCTCATCACTAAGCAGAAATGGTTCGTATGAAAATACCGATTTGTCCACTTCCACTGCAGTCATAGGGAACCCTAACAAAACAAGCACTTCGCAGAGTTCTAGGTTGATAGAACAAGGACTATTTACGTGTGTCACATGCGGGGTATTGACCTTTGGATGTGCAGCTGTAATTCAACCCAGTGACGTTGCTGCCAGATACTTACGTTCTGCTGACTGTGGTTTCTTTAACGAGTGGGCAGTTGGTTGTGGAGATAGATACCCTGTTGCTGAGGAAGTAGACTATTCTCCTGAGACTAACCACCCTTCAGGTATGACGCTTGACAGACGATTTTTCACACCCGCATCTCTAATCCACTCTTAGGTCACAGAAATCGTTACCTGTACATTTCATGTTTTGTGATGCAGGACAAACAGAGAAGTGTGACCATGATGGCCTACACAATGTAGACTTGGTTCCAGAAAGGGTAAAATCAGCTTTAGATACTGGAGCCAACAAGGATGTTACTTCCCTTGATCTACTAGCTTTTGCATATGGGAACTCGTCAGATTCCGAGGATGATAATGCAAATGATAGGGGAGACTGTTCACCATTTCATCAACATAGTGAGTTCTTATCCAACGGTTTCGGATCCCATTCCCTTGAGCATGATTCTGTGGATGCAACAGTTGAGAGTAGCTCCTATCTTTCACCGAGACCAGGTTATGGGACTGACAGGTTTATCAAAACTTATCAACGAACCAGGGTTTCTGATAGGAAGCAAAAACAGAGAAGTCATGATGCAGAGGCTTCTCATATCTTCTCTGAGAATAACACGCAGAAACTTGTGCACGGGGAATCGATTGGTGATAAGGATTCTTGTAGAAATACAACATTGACCGGATATGTTGAATCCCTTCAGGGTGGTCTTTCAAATAGTTCCACACGTCATTGTTTGAATGAACCGAGCAAGTCTACAAATGCTGAGTTACAATTGAAAAATACAAACATGCAGATTCTGCAAAGCTCTGATGTGGACTCCACCAGAAAACATATATTCTGCCTTGAACACGCCGTGGAGGTGGAAAACCAGCTGAGACCAATTGGTGGAGTTCATATGCTGCTCATTTGTAATCCAGGTAAAGACTAATCTGTTTATGCCGGTCTTCCTAGGCTCACTTTCTTAAGTTCTTAGAAAGCCATGACCTACGTTCTCACCTTATCTTTATAATCGGATATGCTATCCTCACAACCTTGATTCACTAATTCCTCTTTTTTGAAATTTTTAGAGTATTCCCAAATTCAAGTTGAGGCAAAATCACTGTTAGAGGAAATGGGAGTCAAAAAACACTGGAAGGCCATTCCGTTCATCGAGGCCAGCAAAGATGATATAGAGAGAACTCAATCAGCACTGTATCACGAGGAAGCTATTGCTGGTAATGGGGACTGGTCTGTAAAGCTGGGTGTCAATCTCTACTATAGCGTCAGTCTTAGCCAGTCGCCTATATATAGTAAACAAATGCCTTACAATCCAGTCATCTATAAGGCATTTGGCCGCAGTTCTCCAGCGTTTAACTCCCCAACAGACCCTGAGTTTTCTTCAAAGGGATCTGGTAAGCAGAAGAAATTATTTGTTGCAGGTAGGTGGTGTGGGAAGGTGTGGATGTCAAACCAGGTTCATCCCTACCTTGTTGATAGGCAGACCCAAGAAGATCACCCCATGACTTTTCACAGTCATGCAGTGCGCGAGTTTAAGCTCGAGGGTACACCGAACATGGCCCACTTGACTGAACAACTACTGGCTCCAAAGAAGAATTCTTCACCGCATGCAAGGACAACTGCTATGGTAAATAGAAAGCCTACACGGAAGAGGAAAAATACATCGGAAAAGCCTGCAACTAAGAGACATAAGAGCTCCCAGCTGGGCAGCAGGCTGGTTGAAGCTGAACTCGAGATTGAAGATGAAGATGAACCTGCAGCAGAAGAGTCGTCCGACTCCCCCTCTCCGCGGGAGAGGCTATTCAGAAGTGGTGGTCGAACAAAACCTGAGGCTCCACGCCACCTCAGTAGTACCTTAAGGGGTCGTCGACATTATGATTCAAATATGTATTCAAAAGACGAGATTGACGATGAAGATGAAGCTGCAGCAGAAGAGTCGTCCCCTGGGAGTGATTCCCCTCTTCTCCAGGAGAGGCTACTCAGAAGTGGTGGTCGAATGAAAGATGACACTGAAGATGAGGATGAAGCTGCAGCAATAGAGTTCTCCCCTGAAAGTGATTCCCATCTTCTACCAGAGAGGCCACTCAGAAGTGGTGGCCGAATGAAACATGAGACTCCACGCCATCTCAGTAGTACCTTAAGGGGTGATCGACGGTATGATTCAAATGTGAGTACGAAAGATGAAATTGAAGGTGGATACAGCTCATGGCTTAGAAGAACGCCACGGAAGCGTTTTGTTGCTGAAGAAGAGGAAGAAGAGGAGGAGGAGGTGGTGGTGGTGGTGGTGGAGATGGAGGAGGAGGAGGAGGAGGAGGAGGAGGAGGAGGAGGAGGAGGAGGA
>JAJJMC010001889.1:2075804-2098028 GCA_023531435.1 Papaver californicum | reverse complement strand
GAGGAGGAGGAGGAGGAGGAGGAGGAGGAGGAGGAGGAGGAGGAGGAAGAAGAAGAAGAAGAAGAAGAAGAAGAAGAAAACAATATACCCAGTGCACGGCCTAGAAGAAAAACATCATGGAAGCCTGTTGTTGCTGAAGAAGAGGAGGAAGAGGAGGAGGACAAGGAGGAGGAAGAAGAAGAAGAAGAAAACAATATACCCAGTGCACGGCCTGGAAGAAGAACATCACGGAAGCCTGTTGTTGCTAAAGAGGAGGAGGAAGAAGAAGAAGAAGAAGAAGAAGAAGAAGAAGAAGACAACATACCCAGCAAACGGCCTAGAGGAAGATCATGGACTGTTGTTGCTGAAGAAGAGGAAGAGGAAGAGGAAGAGGAGGAAGAAGAGGACGGCGACGAAGAAGAAGAGAGTATACCCAGCAAACGGCCTCGAAGAAGAACATCTTGGAAGCATGTTATTGCTGAAAAAGAGGAAGAAGACGACAATTTAGTGATAGTCAGAGGGAAAGGGAAAAGGAGGGTGAAAGGGAAAGTGAAGATAGAGGAAGAGAAGAAACCCATGAGGAGAGCTAGAAAAGTTTCTTATGCTATTAGTAGTAGGAACAAACTAACGTTGGAAGATGCAGAAGGAGAGTACCAGTGTAATGTTGAAGGGTGCACTATGGGATTCAGCTCAAAGCAAGAACTCTCGTTGCATAAGAAGAATATATGTTCTGTGAAGGGATGTGGGAAAAGCTTCTTCTCTCACAAATACCTCATGCAGCATAGAAGAGTCCACTCCGACGATCGTCCACTCAAGTGTCCAGTTAGAGGGTGCATGATGACGTTTAAGTGGCCGTGGTCTCGTACTGAACACATTCGGGTGCACACAGGCGACAGACCTTACCAGTGTCGTGATTGTAATCAGTCATTCAGGTTTGTGTCGGATTTTAGCCGTCACAAACGAAAGACGGGTCATTCAGTGAAGAAGGGAAGAGGAGGAAAGAAATAGCTGGAATTGGAGAACGGATGGATGTAAAGTTAAATGTGTGCTTCTAGATGAAACTGTTCATTTCCATTGATAGAAGGATAGGACTGGACTGTGATTCTCTCTTTTTTTCTTCAATTGTATTCTTCTTTTATTTTAAAAAGCCATGGTTTCTGTTTTTTCATGGACCTATATTTGGATCCATACGATTAACATTTAAACACCAGAGCAATTGCTTGAGACTTTAAACAGATTTACCTTTCACTCTACTGTGACTTATCACTTTTAGGGTTTGTTTCTCCCCCTAAGAGCTTCCACAATCATAGAGTTATAAGTTATATACGGCAAAAAAGGTGAGGCGTAGTCGAGGGTGCTATAGGTGCCAAAAGTCAAAAATGTGAAAACAGGTAGCGAAATTTGGCAAAAGCCAAATATAACTAAACGGATTTTTAAAGTTCGTTTGACCTCAGACGCATATATTAAGTGCGTTCTATTTCCGTCTCTCTATCAAAGTAAGTAATACGAAAGTCCGTTTGATGTAGACGCACTATAAAAATGTGTCTGGTGAAACGCAATTATAACAAGCGTCTGGCTTCAAATGTAATTCATAAATAACGTAATTCATAAATACGCAGTTCAAAAATACGTCTCTTCAGACGCTATTAGTATTCACGTCTGTATCTCAGACGCAGTTTATATAACCGTTTCACTTCAAACGCAGTTTATATAAGCGTTTCACTTCAAATGCTCTTTATACATGCGTTTCAACCAAATCACAATTGTTAGTTCCGTCTGATATCAGACGTTTATAATATACTCCCTCCGTTTCAGGATAAGAGTTACTTTCTCTTTAAATTTTTGTTCCAACAAAAGAGTTACTTTCATTTTCAATATGACAAATTTCTAAAAATACCCTTTTTATAAAGTTTCATTGTTTTAATAAGAATATATATATGTGGTGTTAAACTTTTTATTGAGGGTAAATTTGGAAATAAATTAAAAAAACTACTCTCTCTCATCTTGTCTTAATAGTTGTGCAAATAGGAAAAGTAACTCTTTTCCTGAAACGGAAGGAGTATTAGTTTGGGTTTGGGTTTGGGTTTTACTCTCATGACTGTGTCACAGTTATAGTTCGAAGTTACATATGACTTTAGCTTTTGGCTTTATAACACTCTATGATTGTGGAAGCTCTAACACATCCTTCCTTGGAGACTAGAGTGCAGCACTTGTTCATTAAGCTCTGGTCACAATTACGAAACAGACCAATGAGGCAGTGTTATTAGAGGTATAGCGGGATTCATTAAGAATTCCCATGGACAACAAGAAAGCAAGGGGACTGATTTTTTTCCAACGCCGATGACTTGGTCAACGCATGGAGACCTGGTCAATATGGAGAGGAAAAATCTTTTAGTTCATCCTCGACTTTTGGTAGCTGTCCAATTTTGATTCATTGCGATGCCGGTTAGTATTGACGTGAAGGTGAATATTCAGCTTAGGTTCTTTACCTTCTCGTTAAGTAGATCATTCAGATGCGGTTGGATTATTCCGTCGTCGATTACCTTATGACTTAGAAAAATCAGCACCCTGCTTTGTTAAAATCTCCAAAACATTATTGTTCAATAAAGTTTAACATAATTGAAGTATTATTATAGTATTTATGGTTTGTAAGAATGCTAATAGTACTTTTTTGGAATCTTTCGGTTTCGTACCGAATTTTTGGTTAAAAGAATAATAATTCAACAAAGAATACCAAAAACACTTTGAATATCTCTTGTACGTTGGGGTGAACGTTCCGGTCTATCTTCAACCAGTGATCTGAGTTAATTACAGTGGCCATTTTCTCACTGTTTAACGTTCCGGTCTATCTTCAACCAGTGATCTGAGTTAATTACAGTGACCATTTTCTCACTGTTCACATAATCTTGTTGTGGTGAAAACGAAACTCTATTTTACTGACATGTCGTTGAACGTTATATTAATCTATAAATTGTTGAAGTAATTATAATAGTAGTTTTCCACCCCATTTATTCTACCATCGTTACAACCATTATATCTTCATGTAACTTTTACATTAATGGGTGTATGGTATATGGTACGTTTTATGTGTATATACTAATTCTCCTTTTAACTCTACGTTTAACACCTACTCTATTGTAGGTATATAAATAGAGATCGTACACAATGTATTTGATACAACTCATAAAAAGCATCCTTTACTCTTCTCTTTACTTATCTTTGTATTAACTTTAGTTTATCTAAAACGCGTTATCAGCACGAGTTCTACCTTCTTCAAAAACGTAAAAGCTAGACTGGTAATTTAGATTGTAACAAAAATTTTATTAACCAAAAAAAAAGGTACAATTCATTTCCCACCTATATATTTAATTTGTTTATTCGTTTCTATGATTAATTGAATAAACATGTTTAAAATTTCAAATCAATGCCATGATAATCTTTCACATGTTATAAGACTTTGACTTGACCACGTCATCTCTAAAACCATTAAGAAATTTGGTTTATATATTTACCATTAAGAAACTGGGTCATGAAAATATGGTATCAGGATTAACCATATTTAATTTTCTACACCATTGTTAACTATAGATGGAACAAATTCGTCTCGAATTCGAACCTCTGGACTCAACAGGACTTGAGTACCATCGTTGGGTAGCGGATGTAGAAATCACTTTCGTGGGAAAGGACTTGACTGCCACTATCAAACCCTCGGCCGATGCAAACGTTATTCTACCAACTAAAAAAGAAAAGGCTCATGCTCTTTTATTTCTCAAGCGGAATATCGACCCCATCCTAGGCTGAACGTATCATCATTTAAGAAAACCAAAAGAGTTATGGTACGCCCTCGAAGGCCATTTTGGTAACATTCATGATCGCTTGCTCCCAAAATTGACTGTCCAATGGAATGAAATTTGTTTCCTCGATTATACGAAAGTAAGTGATTTAAAAAGGATATGTTGCAACTTCAGGCACGTCTTGACTTCTGTGGAAGGAAACTCACAGATGATGACATGATCCAGAAAACATTTTCGACCTTTCCTACTTCATCTATGATACTAGCGAAAGTAAAGGTTGGAGTATGACAACAAAAGAATATTCAGTGAGTTGATTAATTTACTGCAAGTCGGTGAGAGACACAACGAGATTCTGGTAAATAATAATGCTAGGCCCGTCGGGACAAAGAAAATTTATGAGACTAACTACGACAAGGTCAATAAAGGAAAGAACCCCAAAGGCAAGAGGGTGAAACATGTTGATCCATACCCACGTAGAGATAATAACTCACGTGGAAAAGGATATAAAGGTCATAATCGAGGCAGAGGGCATGAAGGTTATCCTAATGTTTGGCGTAAAAATAGAACTTTTGCCCCTAGTGGTAGCAGCACCAAGGTCGAGAAAACACCTAGAAACCCACCTAATAAGAAAGACAAAGTTGGAAATGAACCTTGTTATAGGTGTGGATTTCCTGGCCATTGGTACCAGCAATGCAAGGAGAATAACAAAGTCGCAGCCAGTTATAAAAAGTATAGGGAGTCTTTAGAACAAGAAACTCACTATATGCAAGAAAATAATTTTACCCCTAACGTGAACCTCATAATTTCATAATTCCAGGGCAACAAGAATCATGTCCCATCAATGGATGCACCTGATTTTGACTGATTGAGCCTAAATAATTATTTTACTTCTTTATGGATTAATATACTTTGTTTAAAATAATTTTCTTAGATAACTTGAACTATTTTATAAGTTTTTATAATTTATCTTCTTTATATTAGAAAAATGAATAATTTATGAGTACTTATTCTATATTAATTAATTTATGATTGAACAACAGTTTAACATATTTTTATCTGAGCATGATAATCTGTTGTTTAGCATGTATATTAGAATGTAAAGTATATCATTCTAGTGAGACCGAAATTATCTAAAGTACATGAGATAAAATATTCAGATTCTGTAACAGTGATACATTATCTACTTGTAGGAATGTTTGAAGGAGAGGTTGAATGTCTAGCTGATAGTGGAACCACCCACACTATCTTAAGAAATAGACAATTGTTTGTCGACTTGAATCCTTACAATACCACTGTGACTACGATGATTGCATCATCACAACTGATAATTGGGCGGGAAATGCTCAATTCATGTTGCCAAATAGGACGTTAATTAAAGTCATAGAAGCTCTATATGCACCGAGAGCTAATCACACCTTGTTAAGTTTCAAGGACATCCGTGCAAACGGTTATCATATGGAAACTCATTATAAAAACGGAATTGAATACATAAATGTTACATATATCGAATGGGGAAGAAAGCGTATTTTAGATAAACTAATGTGTCACTTTAGTGGATTTTATATCGCTACTATTAGGATTATTAAATCCCATGTTGTTAAGAACGATGAACTATTGAATAGTGACTCATACAAGCTTTGGCACGACCGCCTAGGATACCCAGGTCGTGATATGATAATCCGTGTTTTAAAAAGCTCACGTAGACATCCCTTCTTTCGAGTGAAAAAAAAATGGGACAAAATATTGTTACAGTGCACAGTAACAATGTCCACCAGTCACTAACTAGTAAGAGTGTTATTCTTACACAATATTTGTCTTCTCAAGCAACTGATGTGCAACCTTTCTCCCATTATGCTTCGTTGACTATGTCAAAAGCACATCATTTGTTTTGCAAAGCTTATTCTTTAGCAAAAACAATTTCGAGACCATCCTATGCTAAAGATACAAAAAAAAAACATTTCATTTTTACAGAGGATACAAGGTGATATTTATGGACCTATACATCCAGAATGCGGACCATTAAGGTACTTTATGATTCCGGTAGATGTTTGGACCCGTTAGTCGCGTGTTTCATTATTGTCCACAAGAAATGCTGTATTTGTGAAGCTCCTAGCACAAGTATACGCTTAAGAGATCACCACCCTAAAGGATTTGATGATTATTGTATGTTTAATGGAATTGACGTAGAGCATCCCGTACCCCATGTACATACTCAAAATAGTCTCGTAGAAGCAACCATCAAAAGGTTACAAATGGTATCTAGGGCATTGGTTATGCGTTCCAACCTTGCTATTACTGCTTGGGGTTACACAATATTGCATGCAGCTTTGCTTATTCTCTTTAGACCCACTGCTAGACAACCATTTCCTATACCATTTGGTAACTGGATATGAGCCTGATATTTCACATTTACGCATATTTGGTTGTGATGTATATGTGCTTAGTACGCCCCCACAACGTACAAAAATGGGTCTACAAAGACGATTAAGTATTTATGTTGGATATGACTCTCCAACAATTATCCGCTATTTAGAACCGTTGACAGGCGATCTCTTTACCGCTAGATTTTCGGATCGTCAGACAACCTTCCCGTCATTAGGGGGAGATATAAAAAAAGATTTTCTAAGGGAACGACAAGAATTGTCGTGGTGTGTTCCCACGTTGTCTCACCTTGATCCCCGCACTTCACAATGTGAAAGTGAAGTGAAAAGAATTATCTATTAAAAAAATGTAGTAGACTCAATGCTTGATGCATTTACTGATATTGCTAAAGTGACGAGATCACAATACCAGCTGCAAACATGCCTGCAAGGTTAGAAATTCCTGATAAGAAAAAAGACACCTTATATAAAGGTGTAAAACCTACACTTAGTGGAAGTGTAGCTAAGGTCGTGGCCCCAAAGAAAAAAGGGAAGACCACGTGGTTCAATCGACACTTACCCAAGGAAGAAAAGAGTGAGTAAGGCACAACCCGATCCACTTATCATCAATACAGATAATCTGTCTCATGAGATTGTCTTTGATTATAGTTATGTCCATGAATCAATACTTGAGGATGCTCTGATGTTTAAAATTATTCCAGAGAACACATAAATATCCTTAGATTATGAGACTGCATATGTATTGATGGAAAGACCCTGCATATATATTGATGATATATTTGCATATACCGTTACTCAAGAAATCATAGAGCACGATGATATCGAACCACACTTTATTGAAGAATGCCAAAATAAAGCTGATTGGCCTAAATGGAATGAAGAAATCCAGGTAGAAATTGATTCACTGGCAAAAAGACAGGTATTTGGTTCGGTAGTGCTAACCTCACCAAGTGTAAATCCTGTAGGACATAAATGGGCATTTGTCAGAAAGCTTAATAAGAAGAATGAAGTGTTAAGGTTTAAGTCTCGCCTTGTGGCGCAAGGATTCTCACAACGCCCTGGAATTGATTACGAAGAAATATATTCTCCTGTAATGGATGTCATAACGTTTCGCTATTTAATTAGCTTGGTAATTTCAGAAGGACTTGAAATGAAGCTTATTGATGTGGTTACTGCATATGTCTATGGGGATCTTGATTCAAAGATATATATATGAAAGTTCCAGATGACCTTCCATTACCCAAATCAAGTGACTCTAAACCACGAAGTACGCTTGCAATTAAGCTAAAACTCTCACTATACGGATTGAAGCAATCCAGACGGATGTGGTATACCCATCTAAATGATTATTTTAATGGATGGACAGATTTGACAACCTTTAGTAATCAAACTCTTGTACATGGAGAAAATATGAATAAAATTTGAAGTTGCCTACCGAAGAAAATTTTGTTAGAAATGCTAAAATCATAATGGAATATCAATTTTATGTGTGACTCTATACTATAGCCAAAATTATGTTCGAAACGTAGCCAAGCTAGAAAAGATTTTAAAATGGCATGGGAAAAAAATGTTGTTAAACTCAAAGATGGGATATGTTTTTTTGTGAAATAAAATCATGCACTTAGACTCAAAGATGGGATATTTTTTCTGTGAACCTCCTTACAACTTGATTATTAAGACTTAATACAATTCACCTCTTTAGCTTATAGAGCTTCTCCAATGGAATGCACGTGAAACAAAAGTCGTAATATATCCACATAAAATACACAACTGTATTTATAAAAAAAATCATATCCAACCCATTGATGTGAGGATGACATGGAAAAAAAAAAGTTAGACATTCTCTAGGTGAAACTCTAGTTTTTAGACATTAACCTAAAGCTAATGGAGATTTAACTTTTAGAGACTTGGAAACTTTAAACCATGCTCTCTTGGATAAACTAGCTTGGAGGCTAGTTACTGAGGCTGATAGCTTATGGGCTAAGGTTTTAAGTCCTAAATATCTTAGAGGTCAAAATCTTCTTCGTGATACTTCTAACATGAAATCTGCATCTTGGGTGTGGCAAAGAATTGAGCTTGGAAGGGACATTATTCAGAAAAACTACTTCAAAGTTGTCAATGATGGTAAAAAAATGAGGTAATAGGTGGGTGAGGAATATTCAGGATATACTTCAACCACAAAGAGAAAATGATCTGCAATATCAGTTTGTAAATGAACTTATGAATCCTGAAGATAATAGTTGGAATATGTCTCTGCTTGATTATCTGTTTGAACCTCCAATAGTACAGGAAATTAGGAGGATGCATATCACAGTTGAAGAAGAAGATGAACTTATTTGGATTCCAACAAGAGATGAAAATTTTCTTTAAAAAATACTTACAACAAACAAATGGAGACTAAACTTCAACCTAGTCTTGCAGATAATCAAGTTCCCACTGATGTCTGGAAGCAACTATGAAGTTGACTGCTCCACATCGAATAAATTTTTTTATTTGGAAGTGCCTTAAAGAAGCTGTACCTACTAGAATGCGTCTCTCCATATTCAATGATAAAATGTAAATCAAGTGTGGTTTTTGTAAGAATGGTGGAGAAACCATTGAACACCTTATGTTTGAATGCACTCATTCTAAGGTTGTTTGGGGCTTACTTAATATAAGAATTGACGCTGTCAGTGGTAGGCATATATCAATCAAAGAATGAATTACTTCTTGGTTTGCTAAGGGTGAGAATGATAGTTATGCAGATAATCAAAGATGGATTACAACGATTATGACTGGTTGTTGGGTTCTGTGGAAAGAAAGATGTGAACACATCTTTGAAGGGAAATCTCTTAATCCTCTTAATATTGTTTTTAGAGTTAAATACCATTTGTTGAACTTTGAGCATTCTAACTCATTTGACATTGCAGGGTTCAGAAATAAAGTAGTTTCAACAAGAGATGCTAGTTCAACTTGGAAACCACCACCAATACATAGTCTTAAAATAAACATAGAATCTTCTTTTGATTATGAGACTAATTTTTTTGGTACCGGAATGGTACTTCAAAATTATGCAGGTGATTACAAAGGTATCAAAGTAAGTTATGCAGAAAGAGGTTTAGATCCAGAAGAAGCTGAATGTGCTGCAATCAGAGAGGCAGTTTGTTGGGAACTCTATCTAAAGCTTGACAACACTATATTTGAAACTGATGCAGAAGTGGTGGTGAAGTCCATCACCTTGGATGTTGAGTTAGTGAGATGGGAAAACAAGTACCTCATTAAAAAAATTAAACAACTTTGAGTTAATTAAAATTCTTGGAAGTTCTTACATGTTAGTAGAACTTGTAATAATATAGATGATGGTTTATTTAAATTTACTAGGAAGGAAAAGAAAGTTTTCGAGAACTACTATAACTTTGAACCTTGGATCACAACGATGATTGCTAGAGATAGCAACACAGTTGATAACTAGTTAATAAATTTTTTATTTTTATATTAAAAAAGACATTAACCTACAAGATATCTTCACACATTTATTAATAAAAATCATTGAAAAAAAATTGGAAATAATTTTAACCAATTGTATATCTACAAATAAGTAAAAGAAGGTATAAAACTTTAAACCTAGAGATAGAACTTTTTTTCTCTAATATATATTTAGGATTTTATTCCTAGAGGATGCCTTGGAGAATCTACCAATGGAGGTCTGCCACATATGAAACCTCCATATCCACCAATGGAGAATCTCTAAGTAAAAAAAAAAAGAACTACCTTTTGATTATCAGGCACGATCTCATTGATTGTGTTATCTTTTATCTATGATGGTGGATCTTGAAGACTGACCCTCATATGTATACGTAATATTAAATTTATGCACTCTGAACCTAAAAAGAATTTAGTAAAATGGGGATGTGTAATTTTTATCAACTTGTAACTAAATGAGGTGATATATTCAAATACAGGAAAGTCAAGAGGAAGACCGTTATAGGTTTATTAGATACCAAATGTGCATTGAAGAAAATATTATGTTATGAGGCTTTTTAAGGTTGAGGGGAGAAATACATGTTTTGCTTTTACAGTATTACTGGAAGATCAACGTTGAACCTTCCAACTGTTCTAACCAATCCTGTATGAAAAGTATCCAACGAAATTGCTGCTTGAACTCCAGACCTCCATACTTTTAACAACAACAACCTATCCACTCTGTGAATAATTATGGAAGATATTAAAAATTTTGTTTCAGTTTCCGAGTAAAAAAGTTGCATCTATAGGCTCTGGAGATATAGATGAAAGTAACTTGTCTATGGGTAAACCAAGTTCTTCTGTTGTAGCAAAAGCTATTTTTGATGCAACGTCGTTATTCAATCTTGTACCAATGAAAGCTCGTCAAGATATGCTGGGAATTTACAAAGTCACATAAGAATTTTTTTTAAAACATGTCCTTTTGATTCCCAATAACCATTATATACACATGATTCCTTACAACATCCAGGCATTCAGTAATGAATTAAAGGATCTGGTAAATAGTTTGATTCCCATTGGATGATATATTCGAATATCTCGTAACTCATGAAAAGATTCATAATTTTTAGGGGATCCAAGTAATAAAAATGGCTATGTAGTTGAAACTCATCAAAAAATGAAAGATCAAATCACCAAAGAAAAGATTCGCATCAAAATATTTTTCCACAGAACTTGAGACCAAGTTAAAGAAATCACTATCTCACAGGATTGGTTAGGTGAAAATAGAAATCATATATTTTCATCATATAAATCTCAACATCATGGAATAAATCGACCAACACACCTTACATATCCCAGACGACATAAAAAAAACAGTGTGATATATTGTCCACCTAAAGTTATATCAAATGAAATTGATTGTGAAGGACACGTACAAGTGATTTATTTAAGGGATATACAAACACTAATTGAGAATAATATGTTAATTTATGATATGCTTACCGTTTCTAGCACTTGCAATAATTTGTTGGGTTTCTTGTTCTGCACTCAGTAACATCTATACAACACCACGTCCTTTAAAGATATCCATTGCAACTTAGTGATGTTATTTTTCCTGAACAACATAAGTATATAAATCAGAGGGAATGCAATCTCGTACATAAATACTTCTAAACTAAACTGTGCATATTAGGCTAAAAATCTAAGTTTGATATCAATCCCAAAAAAAATTGAATGTAAGGAAGTTATACTTGAACCTCTAATATCTGCGTTCTTCTCCTTAAACTTTACATGTGGCCAATGGAATTGATGTTTATATAAACATGGTATTTTAAGACTCAGAGAATAGATAATGAAATTGATGCTTCTGTAAAAGAGAGAAGCGTCGTTGAATCAATGGGTTTATCAACTTTTAACTTTTTCTTGAATGTTTTATATATATTGAGAGAAACACCAACAGTATGTAACCTGTCCATATCCTTTCCAAATATTCACCTTTCTCCAATTCACTAATCTTAATTTGGACACGTCAACGTCGTCGTTCCCTTCTTTCCAAAGCCTCAAATTGCACATTCTTCTTGTGGAACCAACTTGAGGCTTACTGTGATTCTACAAATACCACCATACCTTAGAATATAGAGAGATTTTCGATAGAGTAATCCATAGTCTCACCAATTCGGTGGCCAACTATCACATTCCATCATGCAGTTTTAGAGTCAATTACTACTATAACTGATTCAATACTATGCCTTTTCACATCTCAAGGAACCATAAAAAATAGATAATTAATACATAGGAGTTACAAATAATGTTTTCAAGGGCCAGAAAGTATTTTTGAAGGAAGAGAAACGGTATGGATATTCTACAATAATCTCTTACCCAACGCATAAGTATGCTCCAAATTAGGATTAATCAAAGTCGCAAAAGTGGGGCATTAAAACCAACAAAAACATACACTCAACAGATAAAGTCACATGTCAAATCAAATGGAGGTACATCAAAAACATATAAAGAACACAAATGTTCTGATAGTTTGAACTAAGAAAAAATACACAAAATTTTTTTATGATCTGCTTAAAATAATTAAGCCCATAAAATAGACAGATTAATCAAAGAAGATATCCGCTTTAAACAAAAGTTGAACCAAAACCTTAAATATAATTCGCCCAAGTCTGAATATTGTCTTGAGACTCTTCGCTTCCACCTTGAAAATGGATAACTCCATATGATGTCAGTGGGTCAAGGATCTGCAACCAAGATACACAAATGCAAGCTAATAAAACACATCCATCGAATCCGTGATACATTTCATAAAAGAATGACAACTTATTCAACTTTATACATAACCCATATTTTTTTAACTTATAGACATTTATATCTAAACACAAAATTGAAAAAACAACAATTTGAAGCAAGCAACTAATGCTTAATAATATAGCATACCCAAAAATAAATAATCCACTAACACCTCAAAAAAGCAACAACGTCTAGAATATTTAGAGCTTTGTGAAAGTTGTCAACAAACTTGTGATTGCATTGATCCCAGAAAGAAGATAAAAAAATACATGGATCCACAAAAAAAGTAGAACTGAACTTACCCAACATTGAAACACTGTGATCCAGAGTAATTATATTTTGAACGTCGATGTCAAAGTACAGGAAATCCAAAATAATACTTGACATGCTTACCAAAAACAATTTGATCACCCTCCAATGAAACATGTTGAAAAAATTTAAACAAAATTCAAAATCAAAATAAAAATTAGAACATAAGAGAATCTTTATGATTGAAACCAAGTATACGTGAATGATAGTGTCCAACAATATCCAACACAACAGTAATTTCACCAACAAAATAGTATTTAGGTAATGTATCTATTGAAGGCATGATCGCAATATAATGAAGAAAATGTTTGTTCTGACACCCTAATTAGTGTCTTTATACATGTATTAAAAGTGATTTCAACAGTCTAGGTACTTATTAAACATCAACACATAACAATAGTGATATTAAATGTAACCCTTTTTTTATTTAAATTTGCATATTATATGTGAATACCCAGGTAATTTTTATATCAAAGATACTTGTACATGACATCAAAAGAAAGAAAACAAATCAACATCAAAATGATACATACCCCAGAACTAATCAAATCATATTCAAGTAATGGTATTCACAATGGAGTGATAAGTAGTGATAGTCATACATCCAATTCCATATTCATATAAACTTGATATACGGAGAATCATAATTTCAGTCATTTAAAGAAATCCCAACTCCCGAACCATCGAATGTAAAAAAGAATAGTGTTATAAAATACTTAACGGATATTCATAGTAAATTCCTTGAGAAAGATAAAAGCTTATACCTGCAATATATGAGGATCTGTCTGCACCATAGATTTCAAGGCTTGAACCTGGATGAAAAAGACATCATATTCTCAGATTTGATGCATGCTTGAGATTTTGATACTCCGAACATAGCATTATCATCGTGAGTAGTCTTCCTTTACGAGAATCAATCAAGTATGTTGATTGAAAAACAAATATTATGTCGTTACCTTAAATGCAAACAACCAAAATATTTGCTGCCATTCTTGACCAAGTTGCATCATCTTCTGCCACTGGACCTTGTCAACAAACCTTCAGCTGCAAGTTCTCCAAAACAGGTACAATTCATGACAATACAAATAATCTAGGGTAAGACGGCATGGGACTTTGTGTGTTCTCGGATATATGGATTCCTGTTTTGAAAGATAGAAAGAAGGATTCTAGATTCATATTTTAAAAAAATTATATAACCACAAATTAGTTTCCAACCATCAGTCACTTACATTACTGATTGCGTATGCATCTATATCGTCATATTTTGAGTAGACAAAATAGTCCTTTCAGTCTGTACTGAATTAACCTGCAATATTTGTTGTCTACGGGAGGTCCGCAATAACTCTTTCAATCTCAATCTCTTAAATTAGTAAAAAGAAAAAATACCCAAATTTTAGGGTATCAAAAAGAACGGAAATCAATTGAAAAACTAAAACATACTTGCTATCCGGGAGAAACAGGAGGTCAAGCAATTGCAAATTTTTGTTATCTTGAATCTACAGCGTACTTCTTTTAAACTTAACCAATTGTAACATATTTGGTTATTTATCCTTTAAAACAAAAATCTTTGTACCTGCAAAATAAAATTACAACATATTACGACAAAAATCAACAATTATAACCCAGAAGAAAAAAAAGAGGGTGGAGAAATAGGAGGGGGTTTGTTGATTCAGATAAACAAAGACGCGTAAAAGGATAATCTGGAGAAAATAAAGGATTAGGGAAGAAGAAAAGCGGTGGAGAAAAGAGGAGGCAACACATAAAAAGTTATAATATTTTTTTTAGAAGTATATACGTTTTTTAGATATACACAATTTATTTTTATTTAATAATCTCAATTCTTAACAATATTATAGGAATATTCCTTAGGCATATCTTAACTTGTTAATTTTTTTTATCAGGACATAACATTTCATATTCCCTAAAAAATTAATGAAAATTTTAGTTATTTACGTGTTCTATATATTTAATCCCAAAATTATAAAATTAAAACAAAAATAAATAATTATTTTATATTTAGTTACTTAAATTATATATATTACCTAACTAAATCTTCAAACAAATTCGACGGTCCAGATTTAAAAAAAAGAATGTGAACATGTTATAAGAATAATAAACCAAATATCAATCAATCAGGATAAAGGGTTTCGTCGACCCACCAGCACATAAGAGGGTGGATGCTAACATTTAATGTGGAGCCTAGGATAAAGGAGATTAAATAAAATTTCAACGGACATGAAATTTAAGGGGGCTATCTTATTTTTCAGCCAACCAGAAGTCAGGGTTTCGTTAACAGTAGAACTAATGAAAAAGGATCTGTCTTTTAGCCATTAGCACTTGAGGTATGTGTTTTGAATAAGGCAAAGAAAATAACACTTATACAAATAAAAATCGCTTCAAGCAAACAAAGACATTATTCCAAACTTAAAGGAAATCATGATAACAGGTATAAAATATAAACTCCTCAATGAATAAGATTCTAATCTCTGATTCAAGAAGGTCTTAACTTCAATTACGTTGTACTTCACCAATAACACATAATTGTAACAGATCCAACTATCCATGAACAGATTTGATTCAATATATATATTCAAAATCATTAAAAATTAAAAATAATTATAGAAATTCCAGTTGAACTCCACAGAAAACGAAAAAAAAACTAATTAATGATGGGATTATCAAAATGATCTAAGTTGGTGGTGAAATTCAATTATAAATCTCTAGTGATTTTATATCTAAATAGAATGTTGTAATTAAAAAGCCTACACATGGTTTCATAAGAAAGCCTATATAAATAGGAATTCAAAAATGTAAGTGAATGCAATTAATAAGTATAACATTTTATGCAACAACGAAGTCTGAAATCTAACATAACAAACTAAATTCATTGATCAATTATTAATAATTGACAGTATTCCGTTAATATTAGTATATTACTAATTAGTAAATGCAATTCAGAAGTCTCAAATTTCATAAAACAAAGAAAAATCATGGATCAACAACTGATAAGTGTCGCGCATTCATACCACTCCCATATTATCGTGGGGCATCTAACATAAGTAACATTTCTTTAACAAAAACTGTTTAATGTATATTATTGTTCGTGGGGGGAAATATTGGTTTTGGAAAGTGAAATTCACAATTTTATGTTCAAATAAAAAAATTGGAAATTTCATGTAAGTAACTTCCTTATTTTGCTATCAATTTTTACATAGCAACTGTGATGCTATCACTGAACATAAAGTCAATGGGGAATATTGCCTTTTCGTTCTGTTACTAATCCAGAGTTGTGAAGTACAAATATGAGAAAGAAAATTAAAATATTGTACAATAGTTTTAGGCCAAATCAAAATATTAGTATCTGCACATGTCTCCCCCTTCTAGTTGCGTTGTTACTGAATCACCCAATCAACGTGACGCTCCTAATTCTTGTCTCTCATAATCTCCCCTCCTCCATTTCTAAAAGTAAATTCCTAAACTGATCCAACCCTTTCGCATTTCAGATATTCATTTTTTCATCCAGGTGCACACTATATATAACATTTTTGATATGAAGTCATTCTACAACATGAAATCTTGTTCAAAAGAGAGAAGTTTCCTCTTGTTTTCTTAGCTTATTCATGGTTCATGAATTAGAATTACGCCCTTCTTTAAACCCATCTCTACAACAGAAAGTATGATCATAACAAATATAGTATATGTACCAAACCATTAACTATCTATTTCATTTTATTTTAAGCGAAATATATATAAGAGGTGTTGGGTTTCCTACTGATCATACAAAAACCTCGAGTGACTGAAATATATATCTGAATGGATTGTATTTGATGCATGTTGAAGATCAAGAAAGCTTAGAACGACATTAATGATAATAAGCTATGTGTCATAAACCATTTATGCTTTACTTTTCATTCTTTATTTTTGTGTTTTGCTAGGTGGATATAATTCCAAAGTCATTTCGAAATTTTGGCAAAGCCTATGCGATATACATATTGACTTCCTAAACCAAAGGTGACAGTAATAGGATTGGGTGATCCTGAAAAGATCGCTAAATCAAATATTAAGACTAAGAAAATGGTTACAATTTGGAGCCATACTAAAATTCGTCCGAGTCTTTCCAACCCTCTGCAGAACTAATAAAACTGCTACAGTTGGAAGAGTTGATTTAGATGTCCCTTAAAAAAACAATTCTAGAGCACTGAATACTAAAATATAGTACAGAGATTTGGAAACTTAGACTTCAACATCAAAAACATTGCATAAAACGCTCAAGCAAGTAAACTGAAAACTGAAAAAGAATGCATTGAAGTTTGTCCAAATTTCTATTTTTTTCCTGATCAAGCAATAAGAGAAACTCTGAAAGGAACCAAGCAACATAATATAACAACGACCTACTTTCAAGGAATTTCAAGCGTGGAACTACGAAACCAAAGGGGACAACACATGTAGCAGGTATGCCTGCTTCTCATTCTCCTAGAGATAAGATTCGTACCAATCTTGTCCAAAAGTTAAAGGATTCAACTCGATAATCTAGTGCAAGAATAGAAAATAATATGAAATTGAGATTAGGAACTAAAAAAGCCAAGGGTTGTATTTCTTTCCAATTATAAGCCTAGCCCGTCACCAGAACACAGTGCCCGGAAGATAAGAAATAAGGTGGGTATGAAGAATAAGAAATTCACAGGTGCAGTACTTTTACAAATTCTAACCTTAGAATAGTGATTTATGACACGATCAAGTTCACAAATTTGTGTTCACACAAAAATAAAAAACAGAAAATACCACTTAAATTACAAAAGAAAGGAAATATTAATAAAATCAGAACTATGAGAGTAATAGATGAAGTAAATGATTTTAATAGATTAATCAAGCAATCTAAGTGATGCAGATCGAAAGCGTATAAAGGTGATAATAATTGCAGCGGAATAGAACTATTAAAAAGTAACCGGTAGAATGTGTAGAAATCGATAGAAATTAGTTGATCTTCAAAGAGATATCCTAAAATCTACGGGGTTATCTAAACTTTGTTAATTCACTACGAATAAAGACTATAGATATGAGATTAGTATTCATACTTCGGGGTAAACCCAACTATGAAATAAAAATCAAAATCAATAAACTCAACAAGTTTAATGAAAATAAAATAATTTTAATTAATCAAAAACTCCCCTAATTTTCGTTTTTTGATCTCCTTGTATAGATAACTCATACTAAACTAACTCTAAACTTATCAAAAACCTATAAACTTGTTTCCCAAGGTATCTACTACCTTTAGGCAACTTTCCTAACTTATTAGAACTTTTAAAATAAACTTCTAGACTCTTCTAAAGTTATCCTAAATAATAAATCCAAAAATTAATTATTTTTCTACTAAAAATAACATTAATAAAATATAAATAATAATAATAAAATAATAGATTTATTTTCCATAACTCTCCCTCCATCATTCTACCGGTGTTGGAGAAGATTCGTCCTCGAATCTTGCTGGTACCATGTTCTACATGTGTAACTCGTTGATAACAATCTTCATACACATGAATTGATGTTGTAAAAGAATAATTTATGCACCGTATAGAAGCATCAGGTATGATGGAAGTCTAGAACGGATCTTCATAAGTTGATTCAACAAATTCTCTCTTGTTAAGGTAGATATGAGAGACCATTTGTGTATCATAATAATTAAAAACTAGCTTACTCTCGAAAAAAGACAACTAATCAATATCAGAAATTTCTAAATCAGTAAGTTTACCAGGATTAGATGACTCACCATTAAACTCCATTAAATCATGTGAAACTTCTTGGGACTGTTTTTCTTTGTCAGAAACATGATGTTCTTCGCCTTTTTGAGAAGAAAATTTCATATCATCCTCATCATCGGGATATTTATCAAAGATCGGAGTTGTATATCTCTCAACAATAACTTGATTTTGTGCATCATTGTCATCACGGAAAAACGACTCTTCAACGTCGTTATCTGCACTATTATTTTCTTCTATAGGCGAGCATGGTTTATATTGATATTTTAGTGACTTCTTCAAATAACATTCTATCACTTCCAGAATATCCTTCTTTGATTTGATCAGATATTCACTAAGGTTACCGGATGCTTACTTTCATTTATCTCCTGAAGAGCTTTCAAACGTTCAGTTAAGTGGGAGCCGATATTAGCACAATCTGCTTGAAATTTTTCCTTATCAAGGACTCTGAGAACGGCAAGCCCACCATCCAAACATACAGGGTTTCCACCAAATGTGTTGAACTGGATTTTTTTTAGCCATTATTTGCTATTTCTGGTGTTGTCATAACCATTCCTAACGGTAAACCATTTCCTATATACCATATCACATTTCATAAAACAAATTACTCAAAATGTATAGTTGATTGATTTGTGGTTAACGCGAATATAGACTTGTTCAAATGAAATAAATTATGTAAAGATCTGAATCTTTAGGCACCAAAAATTATGTGAGAGTGGTGTTAGTGACCTTGCCATAGTAACAATGTCAGGAATTATACCTTGGTGTCTCAAAACCCAAATAATGTCTTCCAGCACATCCAAATCATGTTTGTACTTCATCCCCTATACAAACCCACCTGCCTTATGTACCACATCAAATACTTTCTTTAAGTACCCAGGAGCCAAATCAACTATTCCTCTAACTCCCTGTAGTTAAATGAAAGATCACTCTTACTATATAGTTGTATCAATCTCTGTACATTGGAGACTGAAAAATACTACAATATTCATATGAAATAGATTGCCAACTTTAACCTGGATAATTTCTGCGATAAAACCTGCGATTTTACCAGATGTGCCGAAATCAATGTGGTTTGTACATCTTTGACATAGAGATTGGTATCAACACCAATGGCCTCACGCTATGGATCTGGGTAGAAGTTTGTCAAAAAAAAAACTACAGTGAGACATTATTATAACATTGTCAAGAATATTACTCCCTCCGTTTCTGGAAAAGTGTTACTATCACTTTTTCATTTTAGCCTAAAAATAGGTCAATTTGAAAAAATGATAATAACTCTTTTCTTGAAATGGAGGTAGTATTATTTTTTTTGTAGAAAAAATTAACCTATAAAAATCAATTAGTTTTCCAACACATGATAGCACGAAGTAGTTAGTTCTAGCTATTTACCTAGTTTACATATTCCAGAATTATCATGAAACTTTCAATAAAATATACACTTGGGGGATGTTGTACTTCCAGGTGTTCAGAGCAGTCAAGCCAATAATGTTAGAACTTCCACCGTGATATGTATTTCTTAAGGCAATCGTACCAAGATTACTATTATATAATATGGCCATCAACATGGCTGGCTCATTTGCTTTTGTTCCCGATATGATAAAATATACAACCTGCTTCCAAGATGAATATTGAGAGACTATTTAAAATAGAGATTTACATACCGATAACTTATACTTACTATAACACTAAAACTTACTATCTGCCTGAATCCATATTTTTTCCACATAGTATATATCAGAAAAATTATTCCTATATGGTGACTGTTATTATCACTGCCTCAAGCAAGTTATAAAAAAATAAATAATTAGGGGTTTTTTATAAAATGCCCGTGTACGAAAACCTCATTTTACAAAATAACCCTGTTTTTTTGAACATTTATAAAATGCCCGTAGTTTGACATTTTTCATCTATTTTTAGGTTAACGGTAGTTAGAGCATAGGTGGCATTAACTCAGCTGTTGAAAAAGATGTAAATGTCCTTGAATCGTTTTAAAAAGTCATAGTTAGAACAGTGGGTCATTGTGTGCTCAATTCATGATTTATAGCATGTGCAAGCACGTGCTACCATTAATGGTGTTTTTTCATCATCCAGGATTAGCCCCCAAGTCCACGAGCCTAATTTACAACTTACCCCATATAAATGGCTTGATTTATAATTTTAGTCCATGTCAAAATCCTATATTTAACCCTCCTGAGTTCGTCCCTGTTTCTCCTACGTAATCTTTTTGTCTTGCTTTTTTATTTGTGTATCATTATAACCTTTTACTTGTGTATCGTACTTTTGATTTTGGGATCTGTTGATCTAATCCATACTACTGAGTAGGGGATTGGGTAGCTAGAAAAGTGGCCACTACAATGAAAAAGCCACAAAAATAATTTCACTCAAGTGCAAAACTTACCATGCAATTGAGTAAATTGACACAACATGGAAAAATTTAATTTTCAAAAGCAGAAGAGTTTTGCTCTTTTCTCGTTGATTCCAAAAGAATGAGTAGAATAGAATGAACTACTATTACATTTTCATGACTACTCAAACCCCAGATCCCACATACTTGCATCTCTCTAAAATTGTGCACATATCCTATTTTACTAGACTTTAAGGTGGGAAAGTTGAGGTACAAAAAATTTCCTCCTCCAGCGCCATTTGCATTGCAACTCCACCAATACTTGAATCAACCAACAAATTTTCAGCATATCCCGGTTAAGCTCCTGTCCAATAAATTCCAGTACAAGCTGAGGAAACTTTTAAAGGCGCTTCAACTGGTCCTTGGTAATACCCATAAGCACTTTAGGAGGAAGCAGTGGTAAACTTTGCCCAACCAGACTCTGCATTTTTCATAATAGCACAACAAGGTTAATGATGTGAGTCTGAAACTTCCAACAAGTTGTGTCATAGCAATATGTAAGAAAGCAGGTTCACAACAGCTCCAAATAATCTCACGCCTGCCAGAAAATTACAATGATAGCAAGAAGAGTCAAAAGAGGGATATAAAAGAAACAGTAATGCACATGGTCAAGAACTAGAAGCTATTCAAAAAAGAATGAACCCCAGGCAGCATCATGCTGGACTCTGCGATTAATTTGTAGCTGACAGTGTCTCTTGTAAAACCAATCAAAGAATTCAATTGCCACCAACACATTAAAACAGTTATATCATTATAAGTATGAATAATTATGCAATAATCATTAGCTAGAAAGAATTTATAAGAACTCTAGTTGCTCCCATGGTCATTTATCATTAGGATTAGCCAATAAATGCATGAAAAAGTAAGGTCCATTGAAAATGAAAAGTTAGAATTTGAATTGCTTACAATCTCAAAATCTGAACCGCTTCATTTCAGATCCCCCATGAACTTCTCATACTCAGCGTCAAGACCAGAAGATGTCTGCTCAGCAGAAGAAACGGGTGGTGGCACTGGTGGATTTGAGGCCCAAGGAACAGCAGCCATGTTTTGTGAGTGGTCACCCGTTGAATGTGATGCAGGAGGAGGAGGTACACCATAATAGGATGGGTAATTTGGTGGGGGGTATGAGGGATTTGGAGGCATTCCATACATACTGTTTAAGCCAAAAATTCCTTTTGCTAAACAACCAATCAAACTCTTGGATACAAGTTAAATAAATGTAAACGAGTAACAAAGAAACATCTTTTTAAGTAATAAAGAATCATCTTTTTCATAAATTGTTTAAGCTCAATACAATAAATCATCTAGGTTTTCTAATTTCTGGGTTTATAATCTTTACACTTTTCCATTCAATACAGAAA
>JAJJMC010001889.1:2053601-2073670 GCA_023531435.1 Papaver californicum | reverse complement strand
ACAAAGTTGATTCTCAAGGAACGAAGAGCACGTGTAAACCATGCAAGGTAGCGCACCAAAGAGAAAGCATGACCTGGCAATCTTATAAATATCCCGATCCTAATATAATAAGGAGAACGATAGAGGGTATCGGGACAAGAGGGACCCACTACTAAATCTATAAATAGAAAAGAGCATCCAACGAAGAAGGGGTCGGAAAATTGAAGAAAGAAAAAGAGGAAGGAAGATTAAGAAGAACAGAAGGAAAAAGGTTATTAGGTATGTACTGTGAATGATTAAATCCAAAAGATAGGACATTCATGATAAAATTTCTGGCTTTCAATAGAAAATGTATTTGGAATTGTAGTTTTGATCAGATTTATGATCTGTAAATGATTGGATTGCCAATATGTTTATCAAATCATTATTCTTAAAGATGAATCTATGTATCAGTTAATTTGTTAAAATCTTATGTTGATTGTACAATCTTTAAATCATTGGTTGTTAATGTCAACGAGAAAATTGACATAAAAAAATTCATTGGATAGATTTAGCTAACGTTGATTAAATATGCATGGTACGTAGGGATTGAACTATATATATGAAAGTACAGCTAGGGAATCAATCATAGAAGTAATCATCAGGTGGTGGAACTACTTACACTAACAACGAACCAAAAACATGATTAAAATTGTTTCGTCTCATTTAGACTAAGTATTTATTTTGGACAATTGGACAATAAAGACAAGGGTTAATTGATGTTTAGTCTTTAGGTTTTGATCGGTTTTAGTTATTGGTCTAACATTTTTCCAACGTTAGGGCTTGGTATCTGGATTGGACGTTGATCCGTGTTGACTCGGTTAAATCTAGATTTCTTTTAAAAAATTATATGAAATTTATTTATAAATGAATTTACCATCATATCCTCCACTTGACTAATATTTACATAATAATCATCCATTAACCCTTATTCTCTCCCTAAACTCATCTTCTCTTCCTTCTCCAAATCCATCACCGCCGCCACCACTTTCTCTGCCAGTGCAACCACCGTCATAATTCACAACCACCTTCTCACAGATGCTCTCTCTGTCTTCTACTCTCATTTATAGGGTCTTAAAACTTGGGTTAATTGTTGGAAAACTCCGGGTTTCGAATGGGCAGAGATTTGATTTTGATGTCATTCAAATCAGTAAGAAATGGAGGAGATTGAAGGTGCTTAAGAGTTCTTTTGAGTTTAGTAAAGATGGGTCAGAATTGGATTTTGAATTGAAAAGGAAACAAAGAGAAGGGGAATGAACATGTTCTGTGAACCCGTGTCTTCTTCTTTTCGAACCCTAACTGCCATGTTCTGATTTCTACTTGAATTCATGTCATAATCCAGAACTTTACACATTCTAATAACTCAGATCTGTCGTATTTTTCTTGAGAGCAGCTTGTCCCAATTCGGTATGAAAATTGGATCTAAAAGCTAGGGTTTTAGTTGATTTTGTGATTGGGATAAAATAATGGGTTTGAATTTGATTCTTAGGTTGAACTCAATTAGATCTGTTAGAATATTATGGAGTTAGGGTTTGTTGTTGTTGCCATAGTGATGCTGAGCTATGATCTCGTGGATATAGTGATTGGACTAATATAGTTATTACTCTGATATAGTGATTGGACTTGAAGGAAATACATTGCAGCAACAACAGTTTATGGTATGCATTTTGATTTGATTTAATTGATTCTCCAAGAAACAATTATGTTTGTTGATTTCGAATTTTGAATGAACAACAAAGGGTTAATATTTTTACGATGCAGGTGGGTTGAAGCTATGACAAGGTTCACTTGATTTAGTTAAGACTCTATATTCAGAAATTTACGGTGGGAGATTTAAGTTCTAACTTTCTAACAATGGAGGCGGAAGTAGAAGAGTGAAGAGAAGAAAGAGTTCGGTTAATAAATGTTTTTCCTATTAGATCTGGACCGTAGGTTAACTTGATTTATTAAATCCGTCGGATCTTATGTAAATGTTAGAAAAGTGAAGGGTATGATAATAAACTCCTTTGACAAATTTTTTTTATTTTTGTTTTTAATTAATTTCTAAACAGAAATCATCACTTAACCGAGTCAACGCGGGTCAACGTCCAGCCCAGGTACCAAGCCCTAACGTTGGACAAATGTTAGATCAAAGGCTAAAGTTGGTCAAAATCCAAGTACCAAATATCAATTAACCCTAAAGACAAAGGAAACCAATAGGACATCCCAAATTCTCTATTTTTCAAAACCAATCAACACTCAAAACTAACCTTTTTATACCGATTCAAAGCCATTCATTCTTGTTCAACATCAATAAATCTATGGTAATCATACTAACCATCATCTATTTCTTTCACTAAGGATACCCCATATATCCTTCTATCAGCCATATTTATATCTAACTAAACATCCACCTTATTAGTCATTCATTCTTGTTATGAGTGACAAAGTATATGCATAACTATAATGGTTAATCTTCTTATCTAATATAAAATTATGACTCACGATATTATAAATAAAATGATAGATTCAAAATAAATAACCCCAATATACCTGCATTGTTAATATCCCCGTATAGGATCAGTGTACATATTTACCTATTTAAGAACACTGATAAACACGATAGTAGACTGTTGACATGGTGTTGATATTTATGGATGACTCTGATATGCAGACATCTAATTTGTATTGGCACGACTCTGTGTTTAAGAAATACAATGATAATAAATGTTACTGAATGCCAATGGATGTTTATGGCTGTAAAACGTAATGTTCAAAAGCTTCTTCTATAAATTTGTGATTATTATGATTTTTCGTTTGAGCTTCCTCATAGACTCCTTCACTGTAAATCATTACGAAAACTTGAACTTATAAGTGATGGTGTTGCCAAATATAGAAAAATTATTCTACCAAAATCAATGTGTTTACCTCAGCTTAAAGCATTGGCAACTGTTAAACTTTCGTCAAAACATATGGCTATTGAGTTATGTCGTATTTGTACCTTTGAGGATAAATCGCAGACTTTTTAATATGTAGGATCAAACTCAAAGAGTCACAATCTATTTTGAAGGCCTTCCTTAGTTGATAGAAACCTTAGATAGCATAAGAAAGTTAGTAGACACTCTAAATAACAAAAACCGTAAAAGTAAGTTTCATGATTCAAGTAGAATTCAACATACCAAATACACCAAAGGTGATCAGTGCCAAAAAAAATACGTCTCTAATTTCATCGTTAGTACCTGGGTATTGAGGCATATATATAGTTATACATTCAAATTCAAACGATGAAATTAGAGACGTACTTCTACATAGTAGTTAAAAATGATAGTAAGGTTTACCATTTCTATTACAGGTTTGCAAAACAGATACATTTTTTTAAGTCATTTCAAATCCGCTGCTCCCCATGTGATGAATGCTGAACATGTATTTGTGAGAACTGTGTTAATAATTCTGGTGTTTAGGTATCTTCAGACAAAGAAATCAGTGTAATATATATACCACTGGAAATTATAAGTACTTGTGGGGAGAATTCATATCTATACCTGTATAAGGACAAAAACATAAGATAAGAAAAATGAAAATGGCAAGATGCTTAAGAAAAAAATAGCCTGAATTGACACGATATCAATTTTATACCTGAAGATCCAAAACATTAAGGTGGCCATAATTGCCGAAATCAGCATATCAAGTATCCATCTTTCCTATAACAAACACCCTGAAAATTGAATATTGATCTATAAAAATTTAGCTAGATTTAGAAACTGATTCAAGAAATTACATACAAACATTAAATCAAAACACATTATTGGAAATCAAACTAAAACACCAAAAAAAATATAATAATAACCAATCAACATGTTTTTGATGCACTCAAAGTAACACAATTCCACTTTGAGGTCGATGTTTCTAGTACTCTGACAACTGTAAACTGAAAGTATGTATATGGAAACTAATGACCACAACAAAAGTATGATTACAATGGATAAGACTTACACTATGACTACAATGGGTGGTCAACAGGAAGCAACCTTCTGAATTTAAGTCGATTGACCCGTCACCGTCTTTTCAGTTTACAACTGACATCAATAAGTACAAACAAAGCATATATAGTACTTATTCAGGCATTGTAAGAGTACCCACAGTTCACGGTTTGTGATCAATTCAGCTAAGTTAATTTAAGGAGTTTGAACAATACCACTCCAAAGGTGAAGAAGAATATGATCACGGAGGAAAAGACAATTAAATCCGTTCATACCTACAGTATCAAAACAAAAAAAGAGAACAATGCTTAATTTTAGTTGGTTGTATCCTGCATAAAACCTTCTCTTCGAACTTTATAAAGAACAGATATAACCCCTTGTTGGTTGCTGGAAGAAAAGAAATACACTGAAAATAATATAAAAATTTCAAGCAAACTGTGAATTGAAGATGATAAAGCCATTCTCATAATTACCACAGAGTATACCTGTTGAGTATCTGATAATTCTTGGTAGAAAATATTAGTACCCCGAAGCCTTAAATCAGACACGGGATAGATTCAACATATGTAAGTCTAACTCTAAATAAACTTTATCAACTAACAATCCAAAACCCTTTTTCTATCGAACTTAAATCATAGGAAAACAAAAATAAGTACCCATATGAAGCAAATGCTAATTAACCTTCCCATAAGTTTAACTCAAAAGATGCACAATTCCTATGATTTCTTGAAGGTTTCCAGAAGAGAGGCAATTGAATGTAAGTGGAGTTCGAGAACTCAATTAATCCCGTAGAATCCATAGAGAAAAATCGAATGAATTGGAAAATAAGGAGAAAACAATCAATTAATTGATTTTCATACCTTTTTTTATGCTACGTGTGAACAAACATCTCTGCAATGAATAAGACAAACAAACGATCAAAACAGGGAGTTGAAACAAAAGAAAGCTACCGTAAGTGTTGTTGAAAATACAGAAGAAAAAAAGAGAATAGGGTGCACGTATAAGAAAAAATTCACCGTATACGTGACTAACGAAAATATAAGATAAGAAACAAATCTAAACCTTCCAAAACTAATTAAATACTAAACAGACTAAGAGATGATATTTTAGTCACCTGACCGCCCATTTTCCCTAAATGGAATGCTTCAATTTGTTAATTTTTATTTTTATATAGGATAAAATATTTTAGGGTACTGATTTGTGCAACTCTCAACATGGAGTGAGGGACGAATTGAAGTGTTTAGGGTACTAGTTTACATGGACAAAGATTTGGAAAGGATATATATAAAGAGCAACCATGGTCCACCTCTTCACCCAAACAAAATTTGATCATCAAAGAAGGACAACATACAGTGGAGGAGCCACGCTTGGACTAGGGAGGACAGTTGCCTTCCCTAATATTTGGTAAACAGAAAACTAGTAGAGATAATTGGGTTGAATAAAATATTTGTCCCCCGCTAGTTTTATGGTAGATAAAAGAAAATTTAGGTTATACTAGTCAAAGGAAAACATCCTAGGAGATTAGACAATATTTTCGAATGGAGTCTTGCGATTCTCCTACCGATACTCTTTATAATGGAGAGGTTTTTTTATTACTATCATGAAGTTTCCTTCTCATTATCCAAACAGCGCTCCAACAGTAAAGTTTGTGTCAGATATGTGGCATCCTAATATTTATCTCGATGGACGAGTCATTGTATCTATTCTTTATGGTTATGATCTTTCTAGTCGATGGATGCAAGTTCATATGGTTGGAAGCATAGTTTTGAGTATTATCTCGATGCTTTCAATCCCAAATTATGAATCTCCCGCAAACATTGAAGATGTGATAGAATGGAGGGATAAGAGCAATTCCAGTGGGCATTGGCATTTATCCAATATGTTAAGCCACGTGGCTTGGCAAACTCGATTTTGGGAAGTGGGGAATCGATAAATTATTCAAGTGGACCCAATTTTCATATAAACAAATATTTCTTTTAATTAGTGGGGTCCGTTTTTTATAAAAACAAATAATATTTTGGTTAAGTTGGACTGGTTTCTATTTTTAAATCAGTTTATATATATATAAAGTAAACTAAAATAACTAACTTAACTAAATTTAATATAAAAAACTATTTTACTTGGCTTATGTTGAGCCGATCGTCTCAACATGAGCGATACTCGGCTTATGTTGATCCGAACGGCTAAACATGAGTCGATCGTCTCAAGTTGATTCAATCGACTCAACTTGAGCCTCGCTTGGAAAACTCCAACACATACCCATTTGCCAAGCGAGATTTTATGTTTTCCCATCCCACTGTGGGGTGGTATTTGGAAAATCAGCTAATATCCCCACCACACAAGTTTGCTCTAAGAGAGGTGAGTTTAAAAAGGAAAGTTAAACGCATTGTGAGAAGATCACTAGAAGGGTTGTATGCCTAAACCATTACCAAACTCAAGTAAATATTCCTACTGATTGATGCAACGACCAAATTCAGGAGGGAGGAGGTGTCATTGTTTCTTGAGTCTTATAACTTTGTTTGATTAGAGCTTTAATTGTTTAATTTTCTTTGACAAATGACTGTAAACTGGAGAAAACGTCTAAATTTTTTTTTGCAACCTTCAACCGCAAATCAATGCGATAGTATCATCCTTCACTATACAATATAGTTGTCCCCCCCAGCCAAAACTTTCTGGCTCCGTCACTGACCGCATATACCTTCTTTCCAGTAAGAACTTGAAAGGCTATGGATCTACAATGTAGAGTCATGGATAAGTCGCCAAAAGATATCATTACCAACATATTAGGGCGGCTTCCCACAGTGGAAAGCCTTTAAGAGAGCAAATATGTATCGAATGAGTGGAAGGCAACCCTTGATATGATGAACTTGGGTCATCTTTTCGCCTCCTCCTCAACAAGTGGAGGAAACAACAATATTTGAATGGTTTACAAAGAAACGGTAAATAAGGAAGACTAGGAATCAATTGTAACATCCTGCCTTCAATAACGACGGGGTTTCCATATAGGATATTGCCCCTCTTGGTGGGATCTAACAATGATCTTGTATGTTTTTATGTCTCACATGAAAGCATCTGACATCCTATACTACACCAAAAATAGCGCCTAACAACTGGCTCTCTCTGTTAAAAATTAGGGTTTCAACAACATCAGGTCGTTGCAAAACGTGGTGTTCCAAATTTTAACAACGGAAATATCGTCGTTGTTAAACTATAGTCGCAACGTCTAGTAACAACAGCGGACCAGCTGTTGCAAAATTTAAATTAGCAACAGTATTATGGTCATTGCTAAATTTTTAATATTTTTTCTAAAATTTGACTTGGTCAAAGAAGACCGACTTCCATTTTTCTGGTAAAATATTAGCAAAGCCTTCGGCAGTTGCTAAATTTTTGCAACAAATAAGAGAAGAAGATTGGTCTTTGTTGACCTAGTTAAAATCTCTTTCCTTACTATTCCATATTATCCTATAGTTACCCAGTTCAATCACCCATATTTATCGAATGCTAGAAACAGAAAAAGAAATGACTTCATTCTAAGTCATAGCAAGGTCCATATACACAATAAAGTTAGAAACATATCACAAGAATCATTTAAGACAACACAAACCAATTCAACACCTCTTTACATGAGAATAAAATTGTATTCCTAAAAAGTGATTTTATTTCCGCCATCCAAACACGCCATTGAAATATGTCAAAGGGTGGCTTTGGCTTCCCCGTAATATGATTCTATGACAAAACCTTCTAAGGTCTTCCAAATATAAGAGTCGCATTATGTTAATTTCCTAGTTTTTGCCCTCAACCGTATCAAAACATTCCTTGAAAATTCTTCCTTTCATGTAAACCGAAAATAAGTCTCTCCGTGACTAAAGGGAGGGATAATTTTTGATGTGGAGAAGTTTTGGATGTGGGCATGTGGGGAAAATAGACTAGTGACATTTTTCATGTTTTTAACCCATTTTAACTAATTAAACTTTTACCCATAAATATCCTTCCCTTAAACAGTTGAATCCGGCTAATCTTATTGGTTACCTAAGAGCATCCACAGTCATGAGCTGATCAAAGAGCAAAACCAAAGAGCAAATAGCAAAAAAATTTCTTCTTTTGGAATATGAAGTGCAGCGGCAGAAGAGTAAATATGGTCAAGCGTCAATACAACTGAGCGCTTGAAAAAGGGTGGTTATGTAGATGAACGCCCAAATGAATCCACTAATAAAAGGGTTTCTAGTGGGGCGGTTATGTAGATGAACGCCCACTACAGGCGTTATTTTGGTTTGCGTCGGACCATGATACATATGCTGTGTTTACGCCTGGCACGAGACTTACGACTATGTTAACGCCTATCAAACGTTCGCTACACTAGTGCTCCACCAAATTTGGGTTTAGTCCGGATTTCAGACCAAATTTAGTCTCAAACCCTAGAAAACTCGATCAAATTTAGTTATAGTTTGTCCCACTATAATTTGTTCAACGACCAAATATAGGTTTGGTCCATTGTTTAGTTGCGTGACTGTGGACGTTCTAAGATAACTACTTTTCAATACTAATGGTAGTCTTATGAACAAACAAAATCCAAAATCTATATTCTTGATGTATATATAATTTAATATTGATTGCATGAAGAAAATAAAATAAAATGACGATATCAGGATAAATCACACGACATAATAGAAGCTTGTATCAAAGTTACAGAAATATATAGAGACGTTAGTAGAATACAAGTTCATGTTTGGTTTGCTTCTTTGACCAAATTAAGAACTGTGGTAAATCTTCAAAACTTAATACTCTTAAGAACTGTGGTAAATCTTCAAAACTTAATACTCCTTCTGTTCCACTTTAGATGATAGTCTAGAGTTATTTATTTATTCCATATTACTTGATAGTTTTTATATTTTTCCACAAAACTACCATACCCTAACATTTTATCTTTAAACTATAAGTTTATTTATAAATACATTAATACAATTAATGTTTGAAGACTTTTTTCAAAAGTGTAGATGAAATTTTTTATATCACTTATTATTTTTTAATCTAGTAAAAATTCCTAAACATCTTCTAAAATGGAACAGAGAGAAAGTATAACAAATTAAAACTCTTTCGTGTGATTCATCAATTCCCAAAAAAATGTCTGCATCTGTTGGATCTTCTCCATATGAGATCTATGCTTAAACCTCGTAATTTCTGGAGAAATAATCAGTACTCGATTAATAAAGTATAACAATAAAAGAAAGAGATGAATGGCAATCCAATCACATTTGTAATTGTATGGGGACATGATTTAACTGTTTACTATTAGTATTTATAAACGTGAACTTAAATTCCTTTTCAAAGTGTTCTGTTTCGATACCACTTTAGTTGAATAGAAATTGAAGGTAATCGCGTACAAATAATATGATCACCAATTTTATATATTTTAATCAAAAAAATATATTTAAATGTAATTACAAACAAAATTCGCTATAAAACTACTTTTTTTTCCTTTTATATAACTATCGTTAATTTGGACGGTTGTTATGCTAGGTAATTAATAATATTAATCGGATTTAAAAGAAGGGTATTTATGGGGTACAAAACAAAAAAGTTTAATTGGCTAAAAACGGTTAATAACAATAATGAATGACGTTGATGTCCTATTTATCGTGCATGCATCTAAAACTGCTCGACAATCGTACCCCTATATGTATTAGAGCTTTTCCAATAGATTGTATGTGAATAAAAAAGTTTTAATCCATATAGGATATACACCATTATTTATAAAAGGTTATTTCTAACCCATTAATATGAGGATGATGTGGTAAAAAAAAAAGTTAGATATTTTTTAGGTGAACCTATAGTTTTAGACATTCACTTAGAGGATGTCTTCACACTTTTATTAACAAAAATAATTGAAAACGAAAAATAGAAATAATTTAAAGCAATTATATACCTACAAATAAATAAAAGAATGATTGAAAACTTTATGGGTTGGAGATAAAAAAGAAATTTCCCTAATATTTAGGATTTTATACTTAGAGGATGTCTTAAAAGTAATGCCACATATGAAATATTCACCATTGGAGAAGCTCTAAGATAGGAAGATCATCCTCTAGGTGAATGTCTAAAGCTAGAGGTTTGCCTAAAAGATGTCTAACTTTTTTTTACCACATCATATCCTCACATCAATAGGTTGGAGATGATTTTTTATAAATATGGTTGGGTATCCTATGTGGATTATGACTTTTTTTTTCACACATATTCCATTGGAGAGGCTCCAAAGTCTGCATGATTTTTATTGTTTGTCACTTATTTCATTCAACTGGCCTACTGTGCAACTACCTAACTGTTAACAAGTTATTTCCAAATCATATGGAAATAATGTTGTATTAAAAAATCCCCCCCCCCCCTGAGAACAAAGAAAAAATGAAAAAGTTTACCCATTTTCAGTCAATTTGAAATTCGACCGTCGGATCTCCACAACTCTAAAATCCAGCCATAAGATTTTGTGTCTAATTTCCGTGTGAACATTTTATATAAACCATAAGATGGGCTGATTTTTAAGCATTTGATTTAATTCTAGCCGTCGAAATTATATTCGATCCAATTCTAGCCGTCGAGATGATAAAGGATTTTAATGTAATATATAAAATATTTTAGGGTCTTTATTTAATGTACCAATACTTTTGAAGGAATAAATTAGAAAATGTATATAAAAACGAGTTTCAGAAGAATTCGATTTCTTCTCTTATTTTTTTTTCTTTGAACTAAATATTTGAGGAGGCGAAAATGGTGAAATTTGAAAGGTAATGGAGACGCTGATGCGATACAAGATTAAATCTTAATCTTCAATCGAAATTTTCTTCTCAAACTTCGATTCAATCTCTGTTAACCAAAGTTACTCAATTTGTAACCCTAATTTGCTTTCCCGTATGTTTTCTTTTGTTTTTTGAAATTAGAGTTTCAGTGAAGTAATTTTAACCAACAAAGATTGAACTGATAACAATCATCGAATTGAAGAATTCGACTGCTTCAAGAGCTTAGTTTCTTCTTTTGATTCTGTTAACTGATTTGTGTGATAACTGATTTTTTTTAAATTTTTTTGTGTAATTTTCGATTTTATGAATAGAAATTGAAATTAGGGAAAATATCACATGAAAAACTGGAGTGCATATATGATACTAAGGTTGAATTGTATAACAATTGTGTATTCATTTTTACTCTACATTTGTATAAAATGATCTAGGATTGGTGAAATTGTGGAAGAACAAAAGTCATGATTTTTGTTTATATTTGGATAAACAGGTGCAAACTGTGCTTTCAATACTTGGAGGGAGTGATATACCTGATGGTATGCTTAAGCATTGACACACATTCCATATTATTATTGATAGGGTACTTTATGAAGCTACACTATTTGAAGAATATCGTTTTTGTTGTTTGATTGTATTTATGGATTTTATCTATATGTTTTGAGTAGGCGGGCAAGGCCCACGCTGCTTGAATTTTTCATGCAGAATTGAGCATTTTTAAGGGCGATCCAAAAAGAATTTGGGGCGACTAATAAAACAAAATAAGAACACTAAGAAGTAATATCAGCACACCCCTTATCCATATATTTTCTTTAATGGCTAATCTGCCCTTATTTAATTAGTATTAATGTTGATTAATTAGTTAGTTAATTTTAGTTATAGTTAGTGTTAGAAAATTATTTGAGTTATAGTTTTAGAAAAGAAATAGAGAGTGTGTTAGAGAAGAAGAAAAAGTTTGGGAAAACTAGGTTTTACCTAAAATCAATAACAAACATGGATGAGTATGAGGAAGAATGTAAGAAACATCATGAAGAACATAATATTGAAGGTTCAATGACGTTTAAAGATGACGATTTTGGATATTTATTGGATGATACAAATTTTGGTGTGGAAGAAACCCTAGACAACGATTTAACGAGAGAAAACGATGAATCATATCAAATTGAAGATAATAATGCATCAAACAATCAGGTATTGTGTTAAGAAGCTCAAAAACCCACTTTATATGTGTTTGTATGTGATCGTTAACAAAAAAATTCATTGCATGCATTTAATGCCATGCACGTCCCAGAATCGGTAGATAATGGAGTACTATATCTACCGATTGCACATGCATGTGCCAGAATTATGGTATAATATGTAGTCTCGTGAAGAATGATTACTACCGATTAAACAAATTCCCCAAATTGAATTTTGTTCGAATTTTGATTTTATAATCGGTAGTTTAGGAATAATTATTATCTACTGATTATAGTTGTCGCCCCAAAAATGAATTTCTTCAAACTTACAAAATTTCTCCAAACTAATTTCTAACTCTTCATCTTTCACAATCGGTAGTGGGTTAAAATTTTCATCTATCGATCCAGAATTGGTAATTTGTGAAATCACATATCTACCGATTGTGATTGCAGCCATAATTGAATTAAACTTAAAATTTTTGCACCTTGTAATCGGTAGTAAAGGTCAAATTTATCTACCGATTCCATTGTAATCGGTTGATTTTAACAAGTTAACCTCCGATTATACTTGTTTTTGTGTACAGAATTCAACTTGATTTCTTTATATAATCGGTAGTACGGGAACATAACTACTGATTGATGTTAATCGGTAGTACGACGATATATTTAATTACCAATTGATGTTAATCGTTAGTAAAGGAACATAATTAACTATCGATTGTCGTTAATCGGTAGTACGAGAACATAATTATCTACCGATTGTTGATATCTAACTCAGTGCTATTTTATGTAGATTGTTGAATCAGTATATCATGTTTCATATGAGGGTCCTGATACTTCCCTACACTATGCAAATGATTTGGTATGTTACCTACCCACTCTTGTCTTGTTATAAGAATGTATGTTACAAGGTTAGACTTATGATATTTGTTTTGTTATATGTGCATTAAGACATTTGGAAGTAAGGCGAAGACAAAGGAATGACTTATCAACAAGGAAAAAGAGAAGATGTGCGTTGTAGTTCAGAATAATTGCGTGAGGGTTGATCGATTTGAAATGATTTGTGAGAGAGGTGGCGAGTGAAAGAGTCACGTGGAAAAGGATCGTAAATACATGAAGAAGACAGAGAGAAAATACCGAGGTAACTCAAAGAAGATTGGATGCCCATTTAAGATTATCTTCAGTAATCCCGACGGTAAGGAAAGTAAAGTATGGAAAATGTTTAGAGTTGCTAATGGTCGTCACAACCATGAAGATCCGGAAAGCCTTGTTGGGCACGTAGTGGTTGCCAAATTAAAACCAAAGGATATGGATACGGTGAAGTCTATGAGGAACTTAATGAAAACGAGTGCAATCCTATCTAAGATAAAGGCAGACGACCCCAACAACTTGTCTTTGTTGTCTACAATTAAGTCGGCTCTAGCAACGATCAAAATGACGGAATGGGATGGTCGAATGGTTATGCAACAAACAGAGCGGTTAGCCGAGAAACACAATTATACATTGAGAAAATAAAAAAGGGATGGTAAAGTGATTCGTATTTTTTGGCACACCAGAAGATGATCCAATTGGCTCAATGCTTTCATCAAATTTTTTTGATAGATGCAACTTACAAGACAAACAAGTACAACATGTCGTTGTTGAACATTGCTTGTCACACTTCGGACAAATGCACATTTACTGTGGCATGGGGTTTAATGGATGCTTAGAACGATGTGAGTTTCATTTGGATGTTGGAAACATTAAGGTCGATTTATAATGGAGAGCATTTTCCGAGGGTTATTGTAACGGATAACGATCAAGACTTGATGAATGCAATAAAGGTAGTGTTTCCGGAAGCCCAGAATTTGCTTTGTACGTGACACATTTAATACAACATCAAATCTAATTGCAGACATCATATCTAAGCTAAAAAACGAAACAAAGGTACCAAGAGGTCGAAGGAAGAGGATGAACGTATTAGTAAACTAACCTTGGGAGAACGAGAAGAAAAGAAAAGGTTAGCTGATGAAAAGTGGACCGAGGATGGAATAAAGTGGTCTTTATTTTTAAAATCATGGGATAAGCTAGTTTGGTCGATGACGGAGGAATTTTATGAATACAACTTGAGAACTTTGAGGATCAATGGGGAAAGAACTATCCCAAACCAGTTAAGTATTGCAAAACACAATGGTTGAGACTGCATAAGGATAAGTTTGTGTTTGCATGGGCATATGAATATCAGAACTTCAAGAACGAGGAAACAAGCATTGCAGAGGGGTCCCATGGCCAATTAAAGAAAATACTAGTCGGTAGTCAAAATGGGGTTGTGTCGGTCCAAGAAGCAATCCATGAGTTCACCAATCGTGACCTCACTAAGATTTACGGTTCAATGGAAAAAAGTCAGCATAGATTTCCGTTGGCACATTTAAAACATAAAAATATTCTAAGGGGTATAGCTTACAAAGTTTCTTGGTGGGCAATAAATTACATGATACAACAATTGGAGTTGTATACAATGATAGGTATTGGACTCCCGTGTCGTCACATGCTTGGTAGGTATATTGAAGTGATTGACATTAATGATATTCATCCCTTTTGGAAGCAATTATCTTTCACTCCAAATACCCCGGTGGTTGATGGTGCGTCGTTCATGGAGACAGAAATGTTTGCACGAATACTCGAGTGTTACTCTACGTCAAATGGGACATAAAAGCAAATATTGATACACCATTTATAGGAATCCCTTCACCACTGTCTAAATGTTGTTGAAGAACCAATGAAAGGAAAGGTGATAGGTAGGACGAATACCGAAAAGCCAAGGTAAATTCAAGGAAAAGAGTTGAAGGAATAATTATCTAGTCAACGAGAGCTTTCTAGGCATGAGCATACTGAAGCTGGGTATCAAGATGTGCTGGCTCTAAGGAAAAGGGGTCGTCCAAGGAAGGATCAAGGTGTACCAAGCTCACGACAAGACAAACCTAAGGTCTTTATGATTCCTTCTCAAGTAAGTCAAACCCAACCTATACACGGAAGACCAAATCGAGGTACGTATACAATATATGATGAGTATTTGGAACAACTCCCTCTACTTATTATACCATTTGTTTTATCCACCGACAATGTCGATATGGATGGCAATTGTGGTTTTTACGTTGATTCAAAACAAATAGGAGACTTTAGTGAGGCGATTACCGAGAATATCACCCAATGGCAATATTTAAGAAATAAGATGGCCGCCCAACTATTGGAAGATAAGGAATTCTATATTGAAATGATGAGAGAATGAGATAAACATGTTAGAGAACAAGAGTTCAAAAAGTTATATACTCGTGTAAAATGTCGAAAGGGATTGAAGACAATCAGGTCCAAGTATTAGATGGTAATGTTGAAATGTGGGTATCTTTTAACGGATGTATTGAACTGCGTGATACATTATTTTTGTCCTCTTTCCTTAGGAGTGAGTGTTACATTTACACCCACAAGGACGGTTTGTGATGACTCGTTCAAGGATAAACGAATCATTATGGCATGGGTTAATAGCAATCATTTTATCGGTTTAAGGTTAACATAAGATTGTCCATTACCTCCGTTGAGTAGGTGGTCGGATTACTTCCCAACTAACCATTGGAAGGAGTGGTTGAAGCAATACAAGTCCAACATGGAGTGTTGGGATCGTTTAAAAAACTTTTTCAAGGACCCAATTGATTTGACCGAGGATGGAGAGTAGTTTAGTTGAACATGTATTTTGAAAATTGCTATGTTTTTTATGTTATCGTCATTGTGTAACATGGAAAAAGTTTTTTGACAACATCATATTATACAATCGGAAGTATCGTGATTACCATTATCTTTCGGTTTGAACAATCAGAAGTAGATAATTATATTGTATTTCTGATTATGTTGAATATTGTCAACAAGAAATCAAGTTAAAATCAAGTGAGACAATCGGTAGATATATGACAACAATAACTTTCGTTTATACTAAAAAATAAAACACGAAAACCCATTTTCCCTACATAGAGAGTTGTATCGTCATAATATTTTCAAAAAGTTACTAGAAAGACTATAATCGGTAGATAATAATATATTCTAACTACCGATTATGTATCCATGGTAATTATTCTGTGATTAATATTCTGTCTTGGAGAATGCCCTTCACCTTAAGCGGCGTGGACGAACCTTAAACGGGTTGAATCTGTCCATCACCTTAAGGATATTGAAATGTGTTTCGTAACGGTAATTTGATCGTTTCCATTGTCGCCATTCCTCGAGAGATCTTGCTATAACTTCATCATTGGTTTCACCCCTCATACGATATTGATTGACAAGATAAGTTAAATTCATAAATGGATCAACTTCTCTGTTTATGTAATTTAATCGACAAAAAAGATCAGCTATATTATGACTATTGGGGTTACCGGTGTCAACGCAAAAATATTCGTGAATGCTCTACAAATAACTCATACTCATTACACCATTTTGCCTACGTTCTTCTCCTCGCCTCTGATAGAATTGCACATAACGCCTACATAGCGATAAATCTTCTTCTACAGTGAACGGTTGAGCCATCAATCTTGAAGATGATTACTTCAATGTTGGAGAGTTAAAATGTATTGGAGGTGCATAAATGAGAAGAAGTCACCCTCCTTATATATATTAGATTCCCAATGATTCTTTTTTTTTTTTAAAAAAGTTGTTAAGGCCTGGTGTAACAAGAGTGTACATAAAATATGTACATTAAGTTCATACGAATATAAACAATCGGAAGTATCGTGATTACCATTACCTTCCGATTTATACAATCGGTAGTCTATAAAACTTTATTTACTACCGATTATAGATGTTGCCCTAAATTCTAAATTGAAAATTTTTCATAATCCATAATCGGCAGTCTAAGAAAATGTATTTACTACCGATTGTAATGTAAACTGTGTCCAGAAACCAATCAGTTCTATCATCTTAATTGGTACATAATTAACACCCGATTGTACTCAACAGGTATAGTCGGTAGTCTAAGAAAATTTATTTACTAGCGTTGAATATGTTGCCCCAAATTCAAATTTGAAAAAATTATCAGATTTCCAACATTTGCATACTCCATAATCGGTAGTCTATGAACTTTATTTACTACTGATTATAGATGTTTCCCCAAATTAGAAATTGAAAAATTTATCAAATTTTAAAAAATTTCATACTCCATAATCGGTAGTCTAAGAAAATGTATTTACTACTGATTGTAGATGATGCCCCAAATTCAAAATTGAAAAAATTGTCAAATTTCCAACATTTGCATACTTTATAATCGGTAGTATATGAAACTTTATTTACTACCGATTATAATGTAAAATGTGTCCAGAAACCAAGAAGTTCCATCAGCAGGTGTAATCGGTAGATAATTATCAACCGATTTTAGATCAGCAGGTGTAATCGGTAGATAATTATCATCCGATTATGGATCCACAAGCTTAATCGGTAGGTGATGCAAACCACTTATCTACCGATTGTAATGTAAAATTTTAACAAAGTTACTTATTAAAACTGAGTTTCTTGCAAATCAATCGATAATTCACAAAAAGAACCTAAAATCCATTCATCATCCATAAAGTAAACATAATGTTAGAACATTAAACAAGTTTCTTGCAAATCAATTGATAATGATGTTCTCTAAAAATCCCTAAAGGCATTGTACATAACATATCCTGTGGGGTGCCACAAGGGTCCATAATAAAACGACAACTCAGACCTTCCCGCTATATGTCCACTAGCTCGGTCTTCCTGGTATGGATCAAAGGATACATCTTTGGACGTCATCAAGTATAATTTCGCCTTCAAAGAAATCAACTGATGCTCCTTAGACCTTGAACGGTTGTTGTCGAAGATGTATTTTGTTCCTCTGGGTGTTCCTTTCTCCCATATCGGGTTATCTTTGTCCAAATCGAGGAACGAGAAGTGGTCATAGATCCATGTCTATTGTACATATCAAACCAAATATGAGAAAATTGATTCTTAAAAGAGAAAAAAATAAATAACAATCAAATAATCAATATAGTTACCAAAATACCTGTAGTAGGCTCACATTCCCGACAATTTGGCTAGTTGATTCCCTCGATGCCTTTCTTAACTCTTCCATCAAGAACGCATGGCATGCGGTTCCCCACGAGTAATCACGAACTTTATTAAGAGGATGCAATAGTTTTAAAAGGTTGGCGTCGATCCGGTTGCCACTAAAATTGGGGAAAATGATGCAATAGTTTTAAAATTGGTTGTCGTCGTCGCTAAACTCTGGATTCATTTCTTTTTTATCCTTGGTGCCTTTGAACATATTCATCAAGTGGACCATGCTGAACTGTCTAGTTTTATAAGGAAAACACCAGTTGAACTCAATGTCGGATGTCGCTCGATCCCAACCAAAGCACTTCTGAGTGTAAAAATAAAGTTGTTCCCAGCTTAAATTCTTTACGTAATCAAACTTGACGGTTGTACCATGGTCAGCGAGACTAAGAATCTGCACCACATCATCTGTGCTGATCGTCATCTCTCCAAACGGCATATGGAAGGTGTCGGTCTCAGGATACATTCTCTCCAGGAAGGCTGATATCGACACACGGTCATGCTCTAACATTGAATTCTCGGCAGCAGTAGATAACCCTGAGTGATAAATAATTTACTTGAACCTTTCACACTCACCATCTAACGGACAGTCTTTCGTTTTTCTTGGTGCAGCTGTAGGTTTGAGTAGACGAACCACATGAAAATGGTCCTAATATACACGACGAATTATAAAACAATTAGAATATCCGTTAACACTTCTACGAATAAAAAGACAATAGCTTAATAATGGTGTTTTATAATTATTACCTCAGTTGAATAATTTTTTTTGGCCCATGAGTCTTTGTATCCAAATAACATATCTCCTTCATATCTTGGTAACCCAGGGATTTGGCCTGCTTCAATACCCTTCATCTTCAAAGAGGCGGGGACTTGGTGTCCTCCTTTCTTCTTAATTACCTTCTTTGTACCTTGTCCTTCTCCTTGTATAACACTTGGTTCTCATTCTTCTTGGTTTCTAACTCTTGCAACACTTGGTTGTAAACTTGGTTGAGTTCCTTAGGTGATATAGATTCCGTTAGGGCTTTTTTCTCTTCTTGCACTAGCTTTTACTTTCTTACCCCCTTCACGACGAGGCCCCGAAACAATTGTATCTTGGGCTTGCTTAGCTCGCCTTTCCCTAAAAAAAGAACAATTAGCTCGTAAGACACCGTTTAATCACTACATAATCGGTAGAAAAAATATAAAAAAATAAACTGATTGTTCATAATCGGTAGCTCAGTTCCTAGATTATCTCCCGATTATACAACAATTTTGGGTCATAAAAGTCTAAGCTATGAACACACATATAATTGGTAGTCAAATAAACAAACTAACAACCGATTATTCATAATAGGTAGCTCGGGTCCTAGATTATCTCCCGATTATGCAATAATTTTGGGTCATAAAAGTATAACCTATGAACACATATATAATCGGCAGTCAAATAAACAAACTAGCAACCGATTGTTCATAACCGGTAGCTCGGGTCCTATATTATCTCCCGATTATGCATAAAAATTGGATCAGAAAACTCTAAGCTATGGACACACATATAATAGGTAGTCAAATAAACACAATAACAAACAATTACAAAACAATAAGAAGTCAAATACAAAACCTATTTCCCGATTAGGTAAAGAGAAATCAAAGGTTTTAAGGCAAATACAATCGAGAGACAATAATCACACATAACTACCGATTATGATGTAGCTGATGTAATTGTAGATTGTGGTAAATAGAGTGTCGTTCTCTCGAACTTGTGAAGACTGATTTTAGATTTTAATAAACTAATTTTAAACTAAAAATATACACAAAATGTGAAAATAATATTCACAACAAAGTTGAGAGAAACTGAGGCTAGGTTTCCACTATTTTTCCAATTTTTATAATGATTAAATTCAATAATTATAATCATGCAATTCTAACTTTTAATTTGATTCTAAAATGTTGCAATAAGTAAATTCTTAAAGTAACAATTGTATAACAAAAGCATGGAATATCTAAAACCTAGGAAAAGCATATACCATCTAACGAAATCACAATTGCTCTATAAAAATTAT
>JAJJMC010001889.1:2023470-2053591 GCA_023531435.1 Papaver californicum | reverse complement strand
ATCCTCAATAGGATATCCCGATAGTTTATTTCTTTCTCCTGATTCACTGAGAATCAAATATCTGCCGTGATTTGGTCGTGATTTTTTTGAAGTGAATCATGCACATGATAGGGAAGAATATTTCCCTGTCTTAACTGTACAAAATCCCAAGATATCACGTATTAATCTACACAGTTGAGTGAAAATATTTCCCCGCCAAAATGAATTTTTGAACCGTGAAGAAGGGGGTGCCCATATCCAATTCGGGTGCCTTTATCAAATTTTGGGTGCCTTTAGTAGCTTTTTTTTGAGCTAATTTTTCCCAAATGTTATTTCTCCAAAAGTACCTACTATTACATAAAATCACAATATTAGTACAAAATCGAGCTTTAACAAAGAACAAATTGAGAACAATTTAGACACGAAAACGTGTCTATCAGTAGCCCTAATATTTTTTCAATTTCAAAATATTTTAATCGGAAGTTAACAGCTACTACATATCTACCGATTGAAACCATCTAATATAATCGGTAGTTAGATAAAAAAAAATAACTACCGATTAAGCCTAAATTTTGGTACAGAAAGACAATCGGTAGTTAATGACTAAATTTAACTACCGATTATAGTCGATGTGCTTGAGGAATGATGAATTCTTTCGTAATCGGGAGTTTAAACCTATACGAAACTACCAATTGATTCACAACTATATTCCTCTACATCGAAACCATCTAATATAATCGGTAGTTAGATTAAAAAATTAACTACCGATTAAGCCTAAATTTTGGTACAAAAAGACAATCGGTAGTTAATGACTAAATCTAACTACCGATTATAGTTGATGTGCTTGAGAAATGATGAATTCTTTCATAATCGGGAGTTTAAACCTATACGCAACTACCGATTCTTACCAACTCAACGAAAACCCTAGAAATTCTAGTGATGATTTCATTTAATTCAAGCAATATAAACACAAATAATGGTAAACTCTTACCTTATTGGAGCCATTAGATAGTTCTGGAGAGGATGATTGTCAGAATCAGTCTTTGTATCTAGATCATCATCTTCGTGTTCTTCATTATGTTCTTCAACAATCTCTCTGTTTCTTATTCTCTCCATAAAATTTGGCCAATTACTATTATCAGATTGACGGCTTGTTTGTTTCTGTCGAGTCATCTTTAGATTGAAATATCAACGATGATTTGGTATGACGATAAACGACGATACGATGAATTGGTTTTGAAAATTTCACGAGGAAATTTTTTCGCACAATCGGTAGTCAAGAGGAAGAGAAATTTTTTTCTCACAATCGGTAGTAAAAAAGAAGAGAACAAGAAGAGTTAGAAATGAAATGAAATTAGTTTAAACTTTCTACTTTTATTAATGAAAAGGTATATATGTATTTTTACCTACCATTAGGCTATCCCATAGTCATATCTATTGGATGGGTATAAATAAATCGCTCCAAAATTGTTTTCAATCATCCTCAAAAATGCGAGGCTTTTTAGATAGATTTCGTGAAAAATGGACAAACAGATATTATGACAAAGAAGTTTCCGAACAATGCTCATAAGAAAGTGGAACATAAGTAAGATGGATTTTATCTTGTATCTTTGTTGTGTAAATGAAGTACTTACTGTGATTCGTTGTTTGAGTGCCAAAGTATGTCAATTTTGTCTTCAGCATCCGTGAGTTGCTTAAACCTTCTGTTTTCTCGAAGATAAGACACATAAATCATTGACTATGTTTTCTCTTGATGTTTGCTCTTTCTTACCTTCACATGATGGATAAGATAAGTACATAATCTCCAATTGAACTTAATGAGACCTTCCAAACCGGAGGCAATCTTCTTATGGAAACAGTTATTGGAGTTTTAAAGGATATTGAGGTACCAAAACTTGGCATGATTTTCGATGAAGCTTACGAATTTTGCAATCGTTACGCTAGATCCGTGGGATATAGTATAAGGAAAAGTTCATCAACACATCGTTCAGATAAGACAGTCTCGAGAAGAATTTTTTGTTGCTCTAATGAAGGTGTCTATCGTGAACATTCAAGGGGAGCTCCCATGAAACCACAGCTACAAACACGAACTGATTGTAAAGCAAGACTTGGGAAATGATATGGTGCTGCTGATAGTATGATGATGCCTATGCCGATGGGCAGTTTCAGTAATGGTACTGCTCGTGAGATGCGAGATGAACCTGCATATTGGTATACTCAGTTTTTGGATCTACATTTTCCAGGTAATGATCCATCTAATGAAGTGCAATCAGATAATCTTTTTTTGGATGTACAAAGTTAAAGTGTTTGTTAACCTTTAATCCAGGCTCTACAAAGTTAGTAGTATCTGTGGCACTTTCCTCTTCTTGATTTGACTAAACTATATTGATTTAAATAGATAGAAGGTGAGAAGGTAGATGAACAGAGATATGTCTTAAATATTGTATGTAACAAAGTAATCGGACCAATGAGTCAAGTTTAAAGAGCCGTAAAAATGCTACATGACTACAAAAATTACTACAGGCACCATGTGTTTAGTTAACCTTAATAGCTGGATTCAACCCCTAAAGAATTATTTAATAAACATTTTATTGCAGCCTCATATTTTTTCGAATATAGAAAATGCGGATCAAAATACTTATTGTTTGACGACGTACAACGCATATGTAATCCACTAGTCGTTTTTAAAACAACAAACCAGCGACTAAGTCCAAGTCCTATGCACCTCTTAAGCAGTCTCATTTGTCCATTTTGAGTTGTTATGGACCTCTCAAATGGATAATTGACTGGCCAAACGTTCAAGTCTGGAGGTTTGAACAGCGCGGCAGAGAATTTATCGCTGGCGACGTAGTCTGTATCATTGGTGGACAAGATTACGTCGCTCGGCAGAGAATATGCCGTCAATCGGTTATCTCATCCAACGGTCCTGGTTGAACCTCCTATAAATACTCAATTTCAAACTCAATTCAACTCACACCTTCTCTACACCTCTATCTCTCATACATATTTGTGTTAATCTAAGTCAAAAATCTCTTAATTTTAATCTAAAAAAAAAATTTCTCCAATTTTTCTGTAAAACGGCTACTAGTTCTTAAGAACTTCGTGGTTCAAAATTTGCAATTGCTGAAGATGAAAGCATTTGCAGAAATTATGTCTATTTCATACAAGATAGCATCAATGATTGTTCTCAAGTATCCAACACCTTGTGGGATAAAATATTTGAGGCATTTAAAGAGGAAACAATGAACACCAATGCACGTGATGCAGAAGGGTTGTGTAGTCGCTTCGCTAAAATCAATAAAAAAGATGGCCAAATATGTTGCTCGTGTCACACAAGCCACTCGTTCTGTACCACCGAGTGGTGAAGCACCAACGGATCTGGAACGAAGGTTTCGGCCAGAATGGCACCACAAACACGGTTCTGGACTTGAACATAAAACTTGTTACAGTATTTTAAAAGTGTTTCCCAAATTTAATCCAAAACTTTTAGCAACTATGCAACAAGTTCTTCAAAGGTCACCATACTCCACTGGTACCTCTACACCAAATTCAAGTCCGGTTCACCATTTTATTCATCGACTAACCTAGTAGTACCACCCCCTAATTTTGCTCTAAACGCAGATAATAAAAACAAACGAAAAGGTTTAGAAAGTATAACAACAAAATTAGCTAGAAAATTAGCCCAAGAAGGAGGAGGGTCTGAAAATTATAACATATCCGAGTTTATGAATCACCAACGGACAACTGATAAACAGAGCCGGAAGATCACGAATAGGAGTTGAAAAAAAGACGTCTTTCTCAAGAGAAATTTGTTAGTCATTATGACAAGAATAAGATTCTTTGTATGGACACCTCAATAATGAACGCAAATCAAAAAAAATTATGGCAGCTGGAATTGACAAGTTAAAAAGGAAGGCATTAGAAGAACAATTGCAACCTCAAATCCCAGATGAGGAAGAAAAAGATGATGAAGATGAAAAATATGTTGAGATTCAAGTCCTTGATTAATGTAATAGTTAGTTAATTAGTTTAATAATTAAGATGTATTTTTTTAATCATTATCATTAAGATGTAATAGTCTAGTTAGTTCAATGAAGTTATATTTTTTCCATTACTTGAAATACACATTACATAAAGTAAGTGGAAACAATGCAAACAACTTAATAGTGCAAACAAATTAATAATTCAAACGGGTAATGAGGAACTCCTTAAGGATGTGGAATCAAGCTTTGCATTTGAAATTCTTTTCTTTCCATCTTCGCCATTCCATGAAAGATCTCGCACCAATCTCATTACCGGTTTCACCCGTAAGGCGATATTGATTGGCAATCCAAACCAAAGCTATAAATTTTTCTACTCGTTTTATTATTTTTTGAAATCGTACAAACAACTTTGCTATATTAAGGTTATAAAGGTTACCAGTATCAGCGTAAAAGTTTTCATGAATGCTCATCCAATAACTCTGATTCACTAAACCATTTTTCGTCGTTCTGCACCTCTGGCCAGATAGCACACTACGTAGTTTCTGCAAAATGATGAATCTTCTTCCTGAGTAAACTTAGGTTGAGCCATATTTTAGGAAATTAGATTGATAGAGTATGTATAAAATTTTTGTGGAAGGTGTGATTTATCTTTGGGAGGGGTAGATATATATAGGAGATGACTTAAGAGCCGCTAACAATTACAAAAATAGTTGTTGCACTCCAAGTTATCCATATTGCTAACGGTTAAAAATAATAGTCATTGCGCTCCACGTCATTCATATTAGCAAATGTTAAAAAAATAGTCGTTGCACTCCATCCACGTCATTCAAGTAAATATTACACAAAAAATTAAAACTTGTAATGAATTACTTGATAATCAAGGGCATACATTGATTGAAATTAGTACATAAACTAAAAACTTAAAACAACAAATCAAACGTAACTTCACATACGACCGCATAATCTTCCAAACTCGGCCCCAAGGTTCGCAGTCAGGTATCTTAACCTGTCGTACAAATTTATATCTTGAATGTGATAATTCATTTGATGATAGTTTCTTGCATATACCCCTGTTGCTGGAATAACCTCAGGCCTCAAATCTTCATCAGTGTGGTTAGTCCATTTCCTATTACGCCGGGTTTCTTGAATGACCATGTTATGCATAATAATGCATGTCAGTATAGTCTTATGTATTTCACGAAGACTTAAACCACGGTATGGTCCACAAATGATAACGAACTTACGATTCAGAATTACAAAAGCTGGTTCCATATCCTTTCATAAAGCCATTTGATGCGTGTTAAAATACCTAATTGCGTGATCTGTATTGCATGTGGGGGGCTGCATATATGCTTGAACTAAGGTAGACCATTTGGGATAAATTTCATCAGCTAGATAATACCCGTGAGTATATTTGTTCCCATTGATATAGAACCTTACATTAGGGAAGATTTCATACTTGAGGTCTTCAAACAGAGACGACTTGTACATAACATTTATGTCATTTTGTGAACCCGAAAGACAAAAAAAAACATACCATACCTGTAAAACCCCCTATCCTAGAAAAACTTATCCTATAGTGTCTGACTTAGGTTAGGTTGAAGGCTAGTGACTCCACAAACGGTTAGGAACATGGGTTTAGTTAGGAATTCGTGGGAGGAATCCGAGTAAGACTAGGAAGACTAATTAGAGGTCTCGAGTAGTTAGGGTTATATTCGGTTTATTTGGGAGAGAAAGAAACTGTTAAGGGAGATAGCCGGAAACAATACCTATGAGGAGATTCTGTTAGCAGTTCCAGGAGAATTGAGGAGAAGAAGAGAGGCATACTTAGGAATCAGACTGAAGCCTATAGGAGAATCGTGGTAGCAAAGAATCATGTAGGTTTTATATCTCTTATACTCATTGCAAATTGACTTAACAAATCTAAATCATCTTAGGGAGCTACAGAGAATCAGGGTTCAGAGTAAGTTTAATTTATGTTTCTTTTCTGATATTCTTTATAAGCATGACTTGAGTAATGGAGGTGGTGATACTACAGTCTGGGAATAACCACAGCTGTTAATTTTCTTCTTGACATGAGTAGTTGCCCCTGTGCACAAGGTTTCTACTTGGTGGTGCTGTCAAATTAGTTGTGCTATGAACTATGCAGGACTCCTAGCTATCTTGTTAGTTTCATACTGATAGGAGTTGCTACTTACACTCACACGTACTGAATACCAAGTCTGTAGAACTGTGACTGATTATTATTTGTTATTAGTGAAAACAGTCATCCTCTAATGTGTGCATCTCTTTATTAAACCGTTAGATTGTTATGAAATTTGAATATATTGTGTTAATATGAGTTATAAAGCTACCTTAAGAGTTTCATGAGGATCAGGTTCAATTTAATACTGCAAAGATTGAATAAACTGAGACTGCAATGTGTTGAATTCAGACTCTGGACACTCAACTCTTTATATGGTTTCTCAATAGCCTTATATCGTATTGAGCTGAAATTTTAGTATGATGTTTGTATACATGTAGGTAACCTACTGTTAAAATTTATGAAGTTCTGAGCATTTTAGGTACCTCAAATCATAAGAGAATCGTGACTGAATCATGTGTTTTGATGCTAAAAGCAGTCATGTTGTAATGTGTATAATTCTGTAATAAACCGTTGGAATGAGATGATTTTTGGATATAAGTAATCCATTTTTCTTATGATTTAGATTTATAAATTTCAAGACAAATGGATTATGGGAAGTACCCCAAAAACCCTTGCATTGTTGACTGCATCTACAGATTTGCACCACCGATAGTTTTAAGGAATGGCTTATATCTCAGAATCCAGCCGTCAGATTGTCATGTAAGTGACAAGTCTGTAGAGTCACCTGTAAGTGACAGTTAGTATGCAAGTAAGGTTCTGTCACAACTTATAAGTGTGAGGATCTGTAGTGATTACTGTTAGTGACAATTATATGTTGTTGTTGTTTATGGTATGCGACACTTAGCATAGTATTATTGATTTGAGTAGGAACAGTTGTGTTAGACTGTGACAGAGTTCAGTAGACTCCTGTACATACTCACCTGGTATAGATGATGCAAATTTTGGGTGTAAAATTTAGTCAACAAGAGATCACTGGGGAGTAATAGTGGTTGTTGTGCTTGTATTTCATCTGTTTAAGACTCGTAGTTGGCTCGACTCCCAGATGATGTTGGGCGATGATATGGATTTATTATCTTGAATGGGATCGACAACACTTATGTCTGACGCAGGTTGGGAATTAAGTGGAGTATGCAAGAATCGATACGTCTCATAGTACGGTTAGAGATTGAAATTATAGAGAGGGGATGTCGATTAATTCCGTGGGTGGGAAATATGTTTTATTAATACTTGTTAACCTCTATTTTTGGTGTCTCCGTGTCTTATGCATAGTATGAGGTTCTGTAATTATTTTTAGTCGTCGAATCTATTATTTTACCAAGAGATACTCCTATAAAGCATTTTCGTATTTTGTCGCCATTTCAAGGATTTTGGGTTTGCTATGTTATTTGTAAGGTTTATAAGGGTTCAAAAGCCTACTTTAAGTTGGGGTCTGACCCAACTTACTATTTTCTTTCAGGAAACGGTGGCCGTGGAGCAACCTAGCTTGTAGAACGTCTTTTTGACCCGGAAAGCTGCTCTATCTTTTTTTTTCGAGGTGCTTATTAGGCTAAATGCTTTTATTGTTTGCTTTTAAGACTATATTTTCTTTCAAGTCAAAATGCCTACAATTTAATATTGGGAACCGACCTGCATGTCGAAGTTAGTTTTCTTGTTTTGAAGATTTTTACCAGATTCTATAACTTTTGTCATTTTTTTTTAAATAAAATTATTTGTTTTTGGAAACTCTTTTGTACATGAGCACCATACGATAACTTGATCTCCATCTGTTGGCTTGAAGGTTATGTGAGTAAAGTGTTCCCATGAGTATGCTGCATTTCCGTTTTAGGGCGGCCGACCTAGAATTGTGAAGTGGGGCGTTACAATACCCAACAATCATAAGAAGCAGTAGCTTCCAAAATAACAGTTGGTTTTGGGTAATGACTCTTATATTGACCTTGCCAATACATATGAGATCCCTGCCACACCCAATGCATGCATTCAAGAATCCCTAGCATTCCTGGAAATCCCATATCCTGGTTTTTCTTTAATATCTTTTTGACATATGCCTTTGTTGGTTTTCTTAAATACGTTGGGCCAAAATGATTAATCATTACTTCACAAAAACAATGAAAGATACTTGTATAAAGTTGTTTTTCCCATATGAAGATACTCATCGTTAGCATCCGCTGGACGACAGTAACCTAGAATCCTTAGGGATGAGGTAACCTTTTGTTCCGGACAATGACCTCTAATATTGAATGCATCAAATTGAGGGTGTACTCGAGAAATCTCTTCAATAATCTTTATCACTAAGTGTCGGGGGAACGCAGAATCGACGTTGGAAATCTTGATCAGAACATGCAACCAACATTGAAATAACCGTGCATCACTTCAGGTGGTACTCTTCCCGCCCACGATACACATATCTTTTTGTAAATACTTCTTTTGGCTCAGGAGCTTTTAGTATCTGCCCTGATGATTCCCCTGCTATCATAATGTTGGTAAACTCTCTATCTTCATCAGACTCAGCTTCCAGTTGTTGCAACACCCAAATATAAGTTTCTTGTTGTGTTTTAAGAACCGATCCATAATAATTTTATCCTTATCATTAGACAAATCCATCGACTGTGAAGTTATAAGTTTAATAATTTAAGAAATATGTGAATTTATTTTAGAAATAGGTAGAGAGTATGAAATTTGTATAAAGAGTGGTGTGAGTTGAAAGAAATTGTTGGGGGTATATATAGTTGAAGGAAATGTAGCAGTTTTTGCCTGAATATACCTGTTACCTGAAAGTAGTCGTTAGCGGCTTACCGCTGGCGACATAAACTTTAACGCCAGTAATATGGTATCTATCGCTCGACAGATATTTTGTCTCTTATCGTTTTTCCCATATTAGCGCAGCTTGTTTGCCCAGCCACCTGGCTAGGCAAAATAACCCATTTGACATGGGGGCATATGAATTGGCCTAGTTAGCTTAGTATCATTCTCCCCAGCAGATCAGTTGATATTTTTACGGGGAAATCCATAAAATTAACAGTCCGTGGGTTATAACCCCAAAGGTGCCACTATCCAACCACAAAAACCCAACAAAACAAAATGTTCACAAAAACCCCATTTGAAATTAACTGACTAAATTACCCTTCCGTAATTTCAGAGAGAGAAAATAGTCGGTCTCATTTATCTCTTCTCATTCATTACCATTTTTTCCCCACGAATTGTCACTTGGTAATGGAATTTTTTCCCCAGGGACTGTCACTTGGTAATGGCATTTTTTCCCCTTCAACCTTCTATTCTCTTCACTCAAAAATCTAAATCTCATATCTGAAATCAATTTCAATTCTCTATTCTTCTTACTTCATAAATCTCAGATCTGAAACCAATTTTACAACTGATTTTAGTTTTTGTAACAATTTCAACCTAATCTAAATCGAAAAAAATCACCGAAAAAAATCAAAAAATGGTGAAGAAACAAGAGAAAAGAAAGATGAAAATATCAACAAAAAGCTTAAGAATACTGTCGAAGATTCTCCAAAAGGTAAATCGAAGTTTCATTGTTCTTCAATGATTATTTATGGTTGAAAATCAACATGCATCAATGATTTTTGGTTTCACAATTTTGGTTTCATCAATGAAATCACTGGTTTCATAATTAGGTTTAAATTACATTTGTTTTCACCTTATTTATTCACGGTTCAATTTTATTTTGGCAGTTATGTTCAGTTTTGGTTTCATTATTTTCACTGTATGGTTAAAACCAACTTTGTTGGTGTTTTTTTACTTAATGGCTATTTTGATGGAACCAAAATTGGTTTCTTCATTTTCATCGTACGGTTGAAACCAACTTTATTGGTGTTTTTTTACTTAATGACTATTTTGATAGAACCGAAATTGGTTTCATCATTTTTACTGTATGGTTGAAACCAACTCTGTTGGTGTTGTTTTACTTAATGGCTATTTTGATGGAACCGAAATTAGAACTTGATTTTTGATTTTTTACTGAGTTTCAGACATTACACTAAATCTGGCAAAATTGTTGCTTTGTAATTGAAGCTTTCATCTACAACATGGATTATAGTCCATAATTCATATTCGTTCCATTGATCACAAAACTTGGTGAAAAGTTGTACCACTGGACATAGCTAGCTTTTGATAATGAGAACGAAGAATTCTCTCACTACAACTCCATAACTGAAACTGAAGACGAATGCAGCAAAAGTGCTGAAAGCATAAAAGAAAGAATGGTGTCAGCATTTAAACAATATGTTGCAAAGCTCTCACTAGAGCCGGCTAGTCAATCAAAAGAATTTTTATTGAACACCCCTTCGTGTTGTCAACAAGATGTGTAAGTGCTTTAAAAGAACTTGTTTTTAGAGATCTTCTCTTCACTCTCTTTAGGGCTGCACAAACCCGACCCAGACCCGCCACCCGATCCGCCGATGAACGGGTTGGGTGCGGGTGCCAATTTTCTTCACCCGCCTTCTGGCGGGTCGGGTGCGGGTGACTCCTTCTCTCACCCTACCCACCCGCCAAACCCGCCAAAAAAATCCTATTAAAACTAAAAACTAAAAAACAGTCCGCTTCACCAAACCGACACATTCTCTTCTTTCTTCTTACCTCTCATTCATTTCTTATTCTTTCGTTCATACCTCTCTGCAGCAACAAAACTTCTCACGGAATTCACCACCACCACTGGTCCACAACAACACCATCTTCAGATTCTTGACTACAACCATCACGGCATCACCACCACCTTGTTTCTCTTCATCTTCAATAGTTTTTTTTTTTTGTTTCTTCTTTACGGCCTACCAGGTACTGTATTTGCCCTAATTAAAAAAAAAGTTTCCCTGATTGAAATTTATGTTCGCATAATTACCTGATTGAATTATAATTGATTATGGGTTTCCTTATTTCTGATTTATTATGATGATTAGAAGATTTAATTTGATAAATAATTTTGTCCTAATTTTATAATAGGGTTTTCTGTGTATAACGAAAGGAGCTGGGAGTATTTTTGAAGGTATGATGCCTGAAGATCTCAACATCTATGTGACAACAGCATCAAATGCTGAGGAGAGCAGTTGGGGAACATATTGTCTAGGGATGGATCCCCCTCCACCTCCTTAATACATTACTTTCTTGGGAGACTTGTACAGCATTGCTTGGATGGAGGACATGTTTCAACTTTCGTTTCTTTCTTCTTCTTTTTAACGAGTTTCAACCTCTGGTTTTGACTCCCTTGCAACTTAGTACTTTAGACTTTAGCATGGGAATTAAAGTTAATTTTTATGCAAAAATAAATACTCTTCACTTGTACTTTAATATGGCTTCATGGGTGCAATTAAAAGTGTTGTTTAGGTAGAACCATTCCGTAAACAGTACGATTAGTTTTCATGAGATTCGCTAATCTAGTTTCCTGTTGCAGTGAGACGCACAACCTAAAGAAGGAAACCATAAAAGAACATTATGAGTTGATAAGATCGATATTAATCAAATGAACATTGTTAAGTGGTGGTAATGTTGATGTTAAGTGTGATTATTATAAGAATCTCGAGGCATCCGTCTTCCATCTTCCACAGGTAAAATATCGAACTTCTAACTACAACACGTATAATGCTGGATCTCATGTGATGGAATATGGAAATATAAGCATTAAAGCCGAGACATTGTAAATTAACGTATAGTGGCAAACACCGTTTGGAAGTTGTGAATCAAAGAGATGCTGACCTTCTCTTCTTGTGGAGTTGATAAATAATACCTTAATTTGATAAATAATTTTGCCCTAATCTCATTTTTCTATGTAATCACTGGAGTTGGAATCTTGCTTACTTGGTTCGTAGTTGGTTGTGTGGCAAGAGACAAAAGCTTTTGCCTTTGGATGGAACTAATTTGCCTTTGATTGGTTTGACTTGAATTTGGGCGGGTGACTCGCACCCTACCTGTGGAAATGGCGGGTCAGACCCGACCCGACCCGTCCTACAACGGGTTGGGTGCGGGTGAATATTCCAGTCATCCGTCAACTGACGGGTCGGGTGCGGGTGGGGCTAAACCCGACCCACCCGACCCGATGTGAAGCCCTAACTCTCTTCATTTAAGTCCCTTTTTGTTTTGTTCAATTTAAAGATCTTGTTTTGTTAATTTCAGAAATGATTAGGGTCTTCATGTTTGTTATTACATGAAGAGCCTCTTGAAAGGAAATTTTTCGTCTGAAACGCATATAAAAAAAAAGATGCAGAATATGAGGCCAAAACTGGCCTGCAAGATCCTCCTTGATAAAGAATCAGATTATGAGGCCAAAGTTGTAATTTAAAGTTGACAGTTTTAGTTTGCAATTAAAAGGATTGTAGTTTTAGTTTCAGTTTAAAGTACTTGTATAATGATTTCAGTTTTTGTTTCAGTTGGAATTGTTAGATATAGTTGGTATAAAATACTTGGAACTTTTATAAAAATATCTCAGTTTGTATGTTTATAAAGACTAAGTTGATGGAACAAAAAGTTGAAACAAAAAAGTGTTTCAACATAATACAGAAAAGCTAAAACCTTAGGCCTAAACCCTTAGGCATTGAGCTTAAACCCTTAACCATGAACCCTTGAACCATGGACAACCCTTGAAACCTTAGGCATTGAACAAAAATATCACAAACATAAAAGTTCCATCATATTCCAGATGAAAAAATATGATGGAACCAAAAAAAGTTCCATCATTTTTTTGGTTCCATAATATTCCAGATGAAAAAAAATGAAGGAACCAAAAAAGGTCCCATCATTTTTTTGGTTCCATAATATTCCAGATGAAAATAAAATGATGGAACCAAAACAAGTTCCATCATATTAGAGATGAAAAAAAACACTGAAGCATGTTACAAAATATGAAACCTATTTTGGTTCCAACAAATTATAAAGCCTGCAACTCTGACAAACTTAATCTAAAACTACACAAACATGAAACACCTGCAGCAAATTAACATGTTTAAAAGAGAATAAATAAATAAAAGAGTCAAAGAAAATATGAAACTGGTGTTTAAAACATATTATAGTCGATGAAACTGAAAGTCTAAATGAAAACTGAAACTGATAGTCGATGAATTATAGTCGAAATGACTTCACATCTTCCGCGCAGGGCATGTCCTTCAGTTATGGGAAGCCAAAACATGGCATCCACCACAAGTTCTCATCTTTTTCTTGGGAATTGAACCTGTATTAGAAGTTCTTTTCTTTTTCCTTGGATTACCTGATTGTGGTAGAGTATCAGGACCAAGAACAACATATTTTGGAGACACTATCGTAGGCTTTTCAACTGTGGGGACATGACTAATTGCTTTTGCATATGATTCTCGGTAGAATTTTACTGTAAAATAGAACTCGACATACTTATACGGATCATCTCCATTCATTATGATACAACGGACAACATGGGCACAAGGGAAACTGTTGATGCATCAACGGTTGCAAGAACATGTTCTTCTTTGTAAATTGACCGTTTGTGCTAATGTCGAATGAACTTCAGATACATATTGCGACGACTTGGTGACACTGTATTCACGACCATGCATCTTGTTGTTGTAGAGCTCAATATCAAATTCTGGACATAAATTTTCTCGCCACTTCAATGAGGTTGCACATTCCTCGCGACGTACACACATTTGATTCATAGGCTTCACTCTGATCTCATCAACCATGATGGATATAGGCTTCTCTCTCTCTTCAAGGATCCAACCATTGAACTCCCAGCGATATTCAAACACAACCTACCATGACGACGACCCTGGAAATAAACACTTTCCTATTTACCAACCGGAGCTCTAATCATATAATATTGTAACTTCTGATTTTCGACCTGCATCAACTTCTCCCAATTATCTGAAAAATCTGTATGTGTATTAGCATACACACATTTTTCAAACAGTCCTAACAAATAATTGTTATAAACCTTATTGGCCTTCGTCAAGTATGTATGGATATTGTTTTTCATATGCCAGAAACACCAACCATGAACAACTTCAGGGAATACAACAGGAATTTGATTCACCAAACCACTACCTCGATCACTCACAAAAGTAAGATTTTTTTGAAAAGGAGAAAGGACTTCCTTCAAATTCTCCAAAAACCATTTCCTGTTCGCATCATTCTCCGATGAAATCCCATCATAAGCTAAAGGATAGATTTCTGAAACATGAACACAAACAGAACATGAAAAAAGGTTTCAGTATACAAATGATAAAACAAACAGAAAAAATGATGAAACCAACAGAATATTTGAGAACCTTACCGTCATTCCCAGTTAGACCTGTTGTTGCCATGATATGACCAAGGTATTTGCTTTTCAAATGGGCTGCATCAAGGAATAATAAAGGACGACATTAATTGAATCCACGAATGCATGCTCTAAAAGAAATAAACAATCTCTGAAATTTTTTAGTCCCATTTTCAACTTCCAAAGCAACACGAGATCCGGGATTGGTTTCAGTCAATTTGTTGGTATGCCATTTCAAGTACATAAATGATTTCTCGTTCTCTCCCCATGTAATATTCAATGCATGCCTCTTCCATGCATATGCATAATTACGACTAATGTCAAAGCCATACTCTCTTGTAAACTGATTCATAATATCCTTCATCTTCTTCTTTGGATCCTGTTTAATCTCATCGAGAATCAAGCTACTAATTAGTTTCTTCGACACATGTGGTCTGTTAACAACTCCACCACCACAAATATGTTTCTTATTTAACTCCTTGATAATAAAAGGACTACCTTCAACACCATCAATGGAAACACCATATATATGTTATTCACATTTCTCCTCTTCTTTCTTAGCATAACATGCAGCAATCCTCAACTTCTCATTCCTTGTCGTCTTGAATGAATACCCAGATGTTGTATGATATTTCAACAAATCAAATCGAACTTGTTGAAAACCTCCTGGAAACACCTGATTAACACCCTAAAAAATGCCTAACCAAAGCGCAGACTTCAACGGTTAATTCACTTTATTAGGGACATCGTAATCAGCTAAATTTGTAAGTCTTGGCTGCTCAAAAGGAATAATTTCTGAACTTCGTGGCTGCTCAAAAGGTATAATTCCTGAACTAGAACACTCAGCTCTATGCCTTATATGTAACTCAAGATATGGAAGCTTATTAAACAAAGTAAATAGAGCAACCGATTGGAGATCAAAATCACAATGGATAACCTTTTGTTGATCACCAACTATGTAAAAATTTCTATAGAAAGATGAGAGAATTGATACCAACTTGAACATATACTACGTTCAAATCAAAAAGAGATGTTTGTAGACCAATACGAAACGATAACGTATCCTCTTTGTGATATTTAACCGCGAGAACAGATTCCATAATCTACATGACAAAAGTATGAAACCTAAAAAAGTTTTACTAGATGTGAATATCAACAACAACAACAACAACAACAACAACAACAACAACAAAAAAAATTGGTTTGAATAACAGTAACAACATAATAATTTTCATTCCAATAGATTTGAATAAGAACATCAACAACATAACCAAAAATAACCTACGGAATTGAGTTGCATAACCAAATCAACTCGATAATTAAAATACAATCAAAAATGAAAGAAAAACGATTACCTGAAAAGTTAAAATTTGAGTCTCCAATGAATGATTCGACTACTACAATAGCTTAATTCAAAGAAGAAGAAGATCAAATTGGAAGGATAAATTGTAACTTCGGTTGGATTCTTCAATTCAATATCTAATTTAAAACTGAAAATGATTCGAAGAACAAACTGAAACTGTAAATTCTTTTATCTTCTTCAATTAAATTGAAACGAATACCAAATTTGTTTTTCCAATAAACTTTTAGCAGTTGCTCCTCTCTTATTCAATCAAATTGAACCTAAAAATTACTTTCGAAGTTGCAAATATTGATTAAACCGGCGTGAATCTTTGAATGTTAGAACTGAAACCCTAAAAACTAAGACAAAACGAAGACGACGTCGGAGAAGATTTTCGATTCTCTCTGGATATGTTTTTCTCGGAGAGCTGTTTTTGTCTCTCTAAATATTCTCTTCCGCCAAAACTTTCCTTTAAAAAACTTAAAAAACATATATGGAAGGGAAGGACAGACATCTTGAAAAATAATAAAAACTAAATTTAAACATTTTTAATAGAAATTGGATTTTTATTTTATTTTTATTTCAAATGATTTTTATTTATAAATAATAATATGAGAGAAATTTTTATACACCAAACTTGGTCACCTTGGTGTTTTACTACTGGTTACGTAAAATTAACCTTCCAACACAAAAAAAAAAAAAAAACACAAGAATCAGTCATGTATAGACAATTTTGAGTCATGAAATTGTGATTTTGTGCAGTACTACAATCAAAGGCATAGTTAAAAGATGTCATGTTTACGTGTACGTTTAAAACTCTCCCATCCCATCCCTTCTTTTATTGTCGTGTTTGGATATTCACTCTCTCTATATACAGTGTCGAGATCACTTCCCTATCTAAAAATCCAAAAAAAAAAGAAAAACATAGAGAATTAGGGTTTTGAAATGCACATAGAAAATGGGAGAAGAAGAAGATTATGAGAAGATTAATTTATCATCATTATCAAAATTCCAAGAACAAGAAGAAATCAAAATAGAATCATCATCACCATCTCATCCATCTGTTGCATATCATCATGAAATTCATCATGATCCTGCTATCATCCAAGCCCTAGAAGGAGATTTTCATAAACTAAGGTTACAGCAACATCTTCAACAAGAAGAAAGCAATGGTGTTAATTATCATAAAGATGGGATTCTTAACAATACAAATGGAAGCTTTATGCAGTATCCATTGAGACTTGATGAACCTGATTGTTCATTTTATCTTCGTACCGGAGATTGTCGTTATGGATTAAATTGTAGATTCAATCATCCTCATAATCGAAACAAAGAACATGTAAAAATTATCTTACTGATCATTTCATGAAATTTTGTTGATTTCGTTTCTAATAATTTGAGGAATTTTTGGTTTTTTCAGGTTCGGTTTCAACAAACCCACTTCCCAGAATCACTAAAGGTGAGAGCTTTCAACCTTAAAGACCATAATTAGTAAAGGGTTTGAATCTTTCGTGTTATTCTCACTGTTGTTATGTTTCATTGGGTGTTTGTTTTTAATATGAAGGTTGTTAAGGAGAAGGATAATAAGAAAGAATATCCTGAAAGACCAGGAGAACCAGAATGCAAGGTAATCATTTTAAACGGCTACTTGCATTACACCTAGTTTGAGCACATTTATTAGTTTACAGCTATGTGAAGTTTGGATTGACTGAGGGTCTTTCGTGCACATAGTAACGAGATTTCATACTCTGAACCTTTTTAATCTCCAAGAAAATGTTTGATTTCCCTGGTGGAATATCACTAGCATTCCTCTTTGACTAATTGGCGCAAGTGCAGACTGTCATTTCTAAAGGAACATCCTTTGGCTTAATATGAAGTTGTGGTATGTGTAATATTAGATATCAGTATTCTCTGTCTTTTTTGTGTCAGTATATGGGAGTTAGTATTTCGTTTGTTTATGTGGTGATAAACTCTCATGACGCATTTTCCTTGATTTGTGATTCTTTAACTAATTACTTCGTTATGTTCTCAGTATTACGTAAAGACAGGAGTTTGTAAGTATGGAAAAGATTGTAGATACGATCATCCCCGAGAAAAAACTGCAGTTGGGCCAGCTCAGCACTTTAACTTTCTGGGACTGCCAATTCGCCCGGTAGTACTTAAACTTTCGTGAAATTTTTAATCTGATGTCCTAGAAATAACTGTTAAGTGAGGGACTGAGGTAGATGCCATGGCATTCAGTTTTTTGTTCTTTTAGTTAATCTTATCTTGTGCTGATTAAGTTCTTTTCATCCAGGGAGAGAAAGAATGCCCCTTCTACATGCGTGTGGGCTCTTGTAAATTCGCAACAAATTGCAGGTTTCATCATCCTGACCCTGGAGAAGCGGTGGGATTGGATCCGGGCTCAGGATATCATAATGGCGTGTCTGTTCCTTTACAATCAGCCGGCACTTCTCAATCATCTGCATCCCGGTCTTCACCTAGAACCTCAAATGATCCTGTTCCTTATGCATCACGATCATATTCTGGACTGATGGCTTCACCATCTCAAGGGACACAACAAAATCTAGAGTGGGATCGGGATCGGGATCGGGATCAGGTGGGCGTGTTAATACTTATCTAAGGCCACCATATCTTTCCCCACTTAATGGGGTGAAGCATTAATTTGGGAACTATTTTATGTGCTTCCTGTCACAGCATTGTTATAGTATGCATTTCTTTCTATTTCATCTTAACCATCCATAGCATTAGTCAGTGATCACTCATTTGATTCATTCTGCGCGATGGTGCCCTCAATTTTATATTATTTCAGTAAGTTGGTTCAGAAATGAAATTTGCAGAAATAAAATTATTTGTTGCTTCGCTTGGGTCTTCGAGTAGATATTCCATGTACTCTGTTGTTGTTTTCACCTTTTTAGGGCAAAGAACTAAGTTCATGTTTGTAAATCTTTACTTATATGCAGTTTTGAGACCACATTACTGCATAAGCAAAGGCCAAAAGCAAACAATGGTGTTCATCTTGCTTTTGTTTAAATGATTTTGTGTAGGGTTCAGTATACCCACCAAAAGGAAATATCAATTCAGCGTCAGCTCCATTTAAGAACAATTCCATCAGGAAAACAGAAGGGTCCAAGCATTATCGTCATCAGCAGCAGATGGCCACTGATGAGTTCCCTGAGAGACCTGGCGAATGTGAATGTCAATACTTCATGAGAAATGGGGATTGTAAATATCGATCCGCTTGTAGGTTTGATCATCCGAAGAATCGGCTGCAAAACTCACCTGCTCTCAGTTCCATGGGCCTACCTCTGAGACCTGTAAGTATTTACTATATTGGTTTACATGTGCATGCTAATATCCTGTTCTTTTTTATGAGACACCTTAAGTCTGTAGTTTGCGATCTTGGTCAAAAACTTTCTCCCTTGCTTACATTGATTCTGTGTTTTATCTGTAAACTCGTTTTTGGCTTTCCAGGGTGAAGAAATCTGCTCACACTATAGTCACTATGGCATATGCAAGTTTGGACCTGCTTGTAAGTTTGACCATCCATTAAATTATGATGGCTCTTCAGCTACTCCAACTATAACCACTTCGGATCAGGTTACACACTTTGATGATGCTGCAAGTTCGGGATCTCAAAGGACAGGTTAGAAAATGGAAACGGAAACGAGGCTGTAATCAAGCTACCGCTGTAAGATTTTTGTTATATTCCTGCACACCGAGGAAGAATTCTGGGTTTGGATTGTCTTTTTCTTTCTTGTGTTTTTTTAGTGTTGTTGTAGTGTGGAAACAAATAAGTTATTTGGTATCTGTAGTTAGCCTTTTAATCTAAGGACCCAATGGGCAAATGTTGTAAATTTGTCTCCAGCTTAAAATCTGATTTGAAAGTTAGCCTAACTTGTTTCTCTAATCATATTAAGAGACTGTTAATTGATTTCAAACATTGCATTTTAGAATGAACCCTGGAACACATCATAGTCTAGAAGACAGGAACTGGGTTGCACTGACCCCCCTCTATAGAAACTGTTGGAACTTTTAACAGTTTCTCCACAATCACAGGTGCTGTTACTTTTTTCTTTTCGACAACCAAGAAATGAAAAACCCAGAAAAATTCAGAAGGATCATCCATGCATACATAGGTATCAGATATATCTGCATGTAGAGAAGAAAGGAATCTCTGAAGTTTTTTAACTCTTTTATGTCTATTACTTATCATTCCTAGAGTAAGAAAACATATAACTTAGACAAAACACACAGTGTGATATGAGAAGAGGTAAATACAGTAAAACAAAGTATACGAGAAGAAGAAAGAGGTAGACAACCACAACCAGGACTGTTCCCAACTTCATCAATTCATCTATCATTGGTCTCTTCTGTTTCATGGTTTTCTCAGAGAGGAGGGGGGCCATTTAAAGCTCTGTTTGCGCAAAATGCATCGCCAAATTACCAAGTAGGTTCAACCACAACAAAACCACTTCCACTGTATCAAAAGTCACACAAAAAAAAAAAACAAAAAAAAAGGGCAAATGTAAGTTCGAGTATTGAAAGATTTCTATGCTATGGAGGTGGTGGAAATGATATTCAAGGTTTGTGCAGTTTGTCATACCGGTGAAGGATACTGATAGTCTTGAGGATTTTGTTGTTGTTTTGAATTATCATTATTTTTTCTGGGTGAAACTTTATCCCCGGCATTGGTCTTTTTATCATCCCTAGCTTTTGCAAAAATAACTGTAAATCCTTCCGCTGAGGCTGGATTATTTACATCCCATTCTCCGAATTTCGGCAAAGGCCTACCCTTGTCCTGCTACATTTAATATCATACTAACAATAAGCAAGGATATGCAGATTTTGATATGGCTTAATAGACAATTAGACATTGCGAAGCGAATCAAATTGATGTCAATTATCTACATTACACAAAAACCAAAAGGCTTATTTTCCCAGGCCTGGTTAAATGACATAAAATGGATGAGATCATATTCCCATAGCGACTGAAACGTTATGTGGTTGGACATCTCCTTGTAAACAATTGATCTTGAGATGTGCAGGTTGTTTCTAATCCATATCAAAACCTTGAGATGTCCAGATTTTGAACCTCGCCAAGAGCTACATACAAGCTTAGACTAAAATACTGGTTTTATGTATGTGCAATTCTGAATGGTACGTTATTATCCTAATGGTTAAGTTAACTAAAACAATTGTATATTCATTACACATAAAGATTTTAATTCTCAAATAAATATAAGCACCACAAAATCGAAATTCTTCTCTCATTTTAGCATAATTTTTACATGTTAATTTGGAATTTCATGTCCCGCATTTCAAATATATTCATTCAAATTCTTATTCTAGATATCGGTTTTTTTCCCTCAAGTTCCTAACATTCAATGTTGAGTCGAAGGGTTTTGTTTATCTACCATACCAATTGGTAAATTTTTATCAGAATAAATGAAAATATAACTAACTGATAACAATTACGAAAGGAATAAGTTCGAATTCATACCGACGCCATGAATAGAGGAGGAGGAGGAGAAGGATCGCGGTGGCTTCAAATTCCAGATATCAAAATCCGGAAATACAAACCAAAATTGTGGATTGAAACTGAAAAGACAGAGAGAAACAGAGGAATGCAGAGGAAGAGAAAGAGAGAGAACGAGTCTTTAGGCCAAAATCAGGATATCTTTCTTTCTAGTACGTGAGAATGCAAGTACGAAACGGCATTGTTTTTAGGGATACTTGGGAAAATAGCCAAAAATGCATATCCCGTTGAGAAAATGCTTATAAAATTCTTTTTATGGGAAAATGTCGTACAGTTAAATGGTCAAATTATGCAATCTTGACTTTATGCATATGTGGGCCCTATGACAAGATTACCCTTTAGCCATCCTAATCTAACACTAAGAGACGTGACGGAATCCAAAAATAAAGGTAATCTCGCCTTAAGGCCCACATATGTATAAGGTCAAGATTGCACAATTTAATTATTTAACGGTACTTGGATGAAAAATGTAACGTTGGGGCATTTTCCCATAAAAAAATTACGGAGCATTTTTCCAACGGGATATGTATTTTTAGGGTATTTTCCTAAATATTCCTTGTTTTTATATTATCCTTTCTTACCTAAACTAAGATGCATGTCCGAGGACTAAAACAGAAACGGTGCATACGCGTATTAGGCACGTTGTCTACACGAATAACTCTCACTAATACGTATAGTATATTCATTAGTATTAATATTAATACTATCCTTTCTTACCTATACTAAGATGCATGTACCATGACATGGCAAACAACATACGTCTTGTTCTAGACCCTTATTTTGGGTTTCTTTTATTTTATGTAGCCGGAAAATTTTGGTCACACCGCAACCGTTAGGTTATGGGAAAGATCTTTCAGCCGCAAAGCAAATATTAAGCTGCAGTAGCGCGCCGACTCTGGGTTTGGACAAGACTTATTTTTAGGTCGTTCGGTATATTAGGCCAACTCCTATGCACCTATATCACATGGGTTAGTTTATCCAGCCATGGTGCGTCATTATAGGAAAGTTCTGGGCGATGGGAATTAATCGAGTGACATAGTTTTCATCGCCCACGATCGATTCCCTACCGCCTATAAATAGCCAGTCTCTCCTTCACAATTTTACATCTAAAAACACCAAAATTATCTAGAGTAAAAAAAAATTACTGTAAAAAAAACTTCACCACAATGAGTTTCTTAAGAAATAAAAGAAACATAAAAGGTCAACCAACAGACGGCCCAAATAGTGGACTGAACTGGAATCAGGATAGAGATGAGTGTTCCAAGAGGTTAGACAGCTTGCGGGTACTGGTGCAGTGGAAGGTCATATATCAGGCCATCAAGAGAGAACCCGGTATACCAAGCTAAGAGGTGGGTTAACTTAATTTATTACCGTGTATGGGTGTCTCCCTGAGGAAGTTCAACAAAGAGTCCCCAGATATCCGTGGTATCGTTTATATTTGTTAAACGCTAAGAACCGTAGGAATGTTGTTGTTCAAGTAATATTAGAAAGTTGATGGAAGACTACAAATATATTTTATTTTAAGAATTTCGAAGGCGGTAAGTTTGTTTGTTTTCTAACTAATATTACTGCATTTTTATTTTGGTTTTATATATGCAAACTTTAGATTATGCAAACATTAGGTTGATGCAAACTTTAGATTATGCAAACATTAGGATTTAGAGACGAAAATTAAATTCAAAATGTTGTTTGTAGGAGTTACGTCGTTATATATTTATATGTTGACGGGAATACTCTGCGAAGGAAATATGGTTCCATATGACCAACAGAAGTTGCAAGGACAAAATAGATAAAAACAACTTCTTGTATTGTACAGTGAGAATGAGGAAGGAAATGATATGCACATAGATATCCACGCTGGTGGAATCAGAGTCTCTGGGTTGAAAGATTTTTTAAAATGCTATGCGCAGAAAGTGGAAGACCATCCTTCAGAAGAGAAACTTAAGCACTATGTTGAGCTCGAAAGAATGTTTTTTTATACGTGATAGGACAATGTCTTTTTCCAAATTCTAGCTCAGTAACACCTCTTGGTTTTCTCGAAGCGCTTGAGGACTTAGAGTTAGCTCCAGGGTATGACTGGGGGTATGCATTGTTATCTTCGATTTACATCGGGCTCGGGAATTCTGCGGGCTCGGGAAAGGTGTTTGGTACTTTGGGGAAAGACTTCTTCTACAGCTTCAGAGGAGAACATTAAAAGTTATCAACTAACTTCCAAGCAGGGATATTTCCTAGTGGATTACGTTTTTTGTTGCGAAATACTCAAGAATGGACTCATGCTAATGACTTGGTCGAGGAACCTGTTGACGATCATGATTATATCAATTTGTTCGACAAGATTAACAAGCCTAACATTTCCATGGAGCCGCAACATATGAGAGTTATGGATGTGTCATCTCTAGGTAGATTGCCACTTGATTCCGCGTTTTTTCCATCCCAACCTCCACCAGCTTCTTCGTCAGCTACCTTTGTTTATCCCAGTAGCCAGGGAGGTTCATCTTCTTCGTCATCTATGCCACCATTTGACTGGAAGGTATCGAGTATTAATCTACAAAGGGAACGTATACTTATTCCAGTGATTTCTCAAGGTATGGATAGGACGTATTCGTATTGGGGGGGTACAAATGGCAGAACAACATATGATGTAAAGGTTGAACGATTATGATTGGCGATCACAGCAAATGGAGAGACATTACATGGGGCTCCTGGAAAAAATGACGAACACGTTGAGTCTTGATATTCCAGATGGATCCAGTCCAGGTCAAGCAAGTCATCAGAGTCAACGAAGTCAACGAAGTAGAGCAAGTAATAGAAGCAGAGTCGGTCGTAGAAGCAGTCAAAGAAGTGATGCCACACCTGCAACACCATAGGAGAATGTGCAAGAAACATATATGACACCTGGGTCCGGAGGAATGGATTTGACGACTCCAAGGGGTAATCAATTATTTGGGAATCTTTATACCCTGATTCCAAGAGTAGGAAGCTTTATAGGGTATACCCGGTTCGAGATGTTGGGGCATCCACCTCTCAGCTTCCTTCAGTTTTTTACCCTGGTTATGGTGATGAAACTCAACCCCCTGACGCTATTCAAGCTTCTATAGTAGCCATGTTAGCACAAGAAAACTACCCCACAGATGAAAGTTGGGTCTTTGGTCAACCAGGAAATAATATGTAATTTTAATTTTATGTTTTTATTGAATCAAAAATATGTAATTTTGATTTTATGTATTGAATCAAAAACTAGTTTGTTTTAATTTAATTATTAATGAATTGAGTTAATTTGGTTGAACAATTTGATTACAAGTTTAATTAAAATTTGATTTAATTAACTGAAACACTAATCTCAATTACACAAATTTCTATTACATTAATCTACTATCTACTACGCTCTTTTACAAGATATAAACTAGGGCAGTAAAAACTTAAACACTTCAGTAAAAATCTTAGGCCTCCTGTTTATCTTCATTTGACGTCTATTCCATTCAATACGCTCCTGAGAAGATTTTCCCTTATTTTTGTGAGAAGTACTACTAACTTTCTAATTTCCTTTACCCTCATTTTTGTTGCCTTGAACTTTTCTTTTTCTTTTCGGTTCGACTTGGTTAACATCTAAAACATGAAGGCCTCTTTTTTCATTCTCTATTTTTTTATAACCTTGACATATCTTACTAACTGCGGCTTCAAGAATGACTCCAAAAATATATAGTTGTGTTGCCAAGTCAAGTTTTGCAATTTGTGCCATTTGGTAGAGTAGAAAAATAGAGAAGAAAGTAAGAAAATTTATGTGTAAAAATTTTGATGTAAAAAATTGATTTGAAAATGGTGAATTTTATAGGTGAGAAAGAGTTAGCCATTGGCGACATAGTCTTCGCCGACCGATAAACACTTGGCCGCCAGCGACGAAGACTAAGTCGCTAGCTACTTACTTTTTGTCAAGCGACCAAGTCTTTATCGCTCGACTAAGACTATGTCGTGCAGTGCAAATCCTCAAATCAGAGCATTTGAGAGGTCATTTTGATCATTTGAAAGGTCCATAGTGGCTCATTTTGATCAAATTTGATCATTTAAAATGTGTATAGGAACTATCCTTAGAAATTTTTTCTTATTTTTTTTACTGAAAAAGATTATGATTTCAATTATAAATAAAAAAGAGAATACAAGGAGAGGAGAGCATAACCATAACAAATAGTAAGGCTAAAGGCTGAACCCAAACACAAGGCTGACAACAGCACACCACATACGAAACAAAATAAAAACAAATAGCCAGTAAAATATCTTCTCCTAACTTGAGATCTTTCTTTTCCAAAACTCTCATTGTTTTCCTTGCTATGTTTTCCATTCTTACCAGTCCATATAAGCTTCGAGAGTTCCCTTTGCGTCCTCTTAGGGATTTTATCCTCGAGAGAAGAGTGAAGAGAAACTTCAAATTCTCCATATGTGAAATCCTTACTATCAACTTCACAATCCTCCGCTACAACTTTATCTTCAGATTCCCTTGCAAGGATTCCTTTCTCTGTTTTATTAACCACTAATACATATAGTATCATGACATCGCAAACAACATACGCCTTATTCTAGACCCTTATTATGGGTTTCTTTTATTTTAGGGCGCCGGTAAATTTTGATTTTAACATTTGCGTGATCCTTGAGTTCTAATGTGACTTTAATAAACACTGATTAATTAGCCAAGTTGTGGATGCTGCTGAATTTTCCATGGTTCTCAACAACTTACCGATTTAGCTGGTATAGGTAATGGGTCTGACATAGAAAATAGTTGTGTGTATCGGATACATGCGACGATAAGAATGAGTATTAAATTATTGCTCTCGTTCGTAGCCATGGTTGTTGCAGTTGCATCTACTTATGATGAAGTGCAGTTGAATCTTACACTCATCTAGTGTACCCTCAAATTGTATTCTTGCAACCATATTTACAGTCTTCGGTGTTCTTCGTGCAGTATTATGTGCGTGCCCATGCAGAATAAATGATTTGATTCAAAGATAAGCTTAGCAAGTCGGTGAATTGTTTGTTGTATGAAAGCTCCCTTCTATTTTTTAGTTACAGAAGCTCAATGAAAAATATGACGGAATTATTCATAGATTTTTTTTTTTTTTTTAAGTTACAGAAACTTGTTATATACATTTTTTAAATTTGTCTATGGATATGGAATAGGGCGTCCACAGTGGGTCGACCATCCCAAAAGACCAAAGATTAAAATTTTTAGTCTTTGGTCCAGCCCAAGAACAGCCGTATATAGTCGGGCGGTGTTCTAGAGAAACGCCTGGTGTCGGGCGGTGTCCCAGCATAGCGCTTGGAAAGACGGGCGAAATCCTAGCATAACGTTTGAGCCAGGCGGAATCCTATCATAACGCTCGATGTGGGGCGATGTGGGGCGGACACGGAAGATAACGCCTGATAGTGGACGGTATCCTAGGACCACGCCCAACAGACGGGCGGAGCACTAAACAATCGCCTGATGGGATGGTGTGCTAGCATCACGCCTGAGAAGAAAGGGACGGGCGGTGTCCTAGCGCCTCGCCTAGAATTCCAAGCGGAATGCTAGCGGCCCGCCCCATCTTCTCGATTAAACCTCACAATTCAGCAACGAAACCTCAAGGCATCAATTCACTCACAACTTTCACCATTTCTGTCCACCATTCATCAGACTAGCAGCAACAACATCACACCTATTCAATCACCGCATCGCAACTTCTCAACTGAATTTTATCATTCTCTCGCTGTTCCATCAAACCTATTTCTCGGCAGTGAACTCCTCCTCCAAACATTCTCTAAATTTATCACAGACCACCATCTTCTCTGCATTCAACTCAAACTCAAAGTACCCATGGAAGCATTGCAGCAGAACCTATCTGGTCTTCATTGATTTTACGCCAACCACTCATCTAAAACCATAACAAATATGTACCCACTCTACCTGATTCTTCAAAGACTCTAAGTTCACCCCTGACTTTATCGAATGGCAGCAACCCATAAACCATCTCACTGCATCTACCAATTTCTTCTTCTTGTTTCATTCTACCCATCAATTCCCCGAGATCTTCATCCTTCTTGTTTCTTCTCCTGGAGAATTGCAGTGAGATCGTCCCAAAAGGACAGACAGGGAAAATTGGTAATTGCTATGAATGAATATGTGTTTGCTTATGGAGAATGGGTTTGTGTTGTCGTGAAGGATGAGATGATTAAATGAATGGAAATGAATGATTGAATTGTAATGAATTATGCAGGAATGAGATTTGAAAGGGTTTTAGAAATCAGAAACAAGTTTATCTCTTCCTTATGAGTTTAAGGCACACCTTGTGTTTGTAGAAAGGCCGGAGTGACCAGTTCTATACCAAATCCTTTCTGTTGGTTGCCATGGGTTCTAGTGAGTGTATGAATTTCGAGATAATATTAAAGGCAGTGATGGAGATGGTATTTTGGTTGCTGGCCATGATGAATGTGATGGGCGGTAGCCAGGCGTGCTGGCTGTGTTTGAATCAGTTTCTAGTGAGTGTTTGAGTCTTTGTGGAGTGTTTTATTGATCTTCATTGCAGATTATCCAGGCGGTATTCTAGGAGTGCGCCAGTGACATTTAATTTTAGGCGGCATCCTAGGATAACGCTCAAACTGAGAGGTATTCCAGCGTTACGCCTGTTGGTGGGCGTGATCCTAGAGCCCCGTTTCATCAGGCGTACTCCCAGAATAACGCTTCATCAGGCGTATTCCTAGCTTATCGCCCGTGTTTTTAAGCGTTGTCCCAGAATAACGATTGGCGCTGGGCGATTCACTACGATACCGCTTGAGGCTAATCGGGCGACTAAAGCATGTTTAGTCCAGAAAAAATCTTAAATCTAGTCGGCTACAGTAGATTTTTCGGACCATCCACTAAAAGAAATCGTCCCACTGCGCCACCAAATTCCGGAGTAAAGACTTCTTTTGATCTTTAGTCCCACTTTTAATCGTCCCATTGTGGACGCTCTTTAAGAACGTTTATATTTGTTCTGGATTAAAGAGCGTTGCTAATATCAATTAAAGAACTATAGATTTTAGATCACGGCATATATTTTGGGGCACATCCCAAGTTTGGGCCATAAGGCATAATTTCACCCATTTTTGGGTCATGTGATGGGCTAGTATAGATATGTTTGGGATTAAGGTATAATTTTTGGGTTATGAGTCAGATTTTTTATTTTTTAGACGAAACCAAGAATAATTTTATTAATCAAAGGAAACAAAAATAGAAGGGAGTGCAACGTAAGACTTGACCTCCAAAAAAGAACAAAACAAAATATATAATATATAATACAGTATTTTTTTAAAAAAATAATAAAATATATTTTTAGAAAGATATAAATTTTTTGAATATAGAAAACATATATATCAAGATAAAATCTTTCTCGAAACGAGAAATTAAATATATTAGACTAAAATTACAAAGCCGCAAATAAACATTTGCACAAATTTGACATGAATTGAAATTTGTTGTCTACCTAATTAAACAACCGTAAAAACCTAGTTTAACGTTTTTACACATTGACCAGACCTTACGGAAATTACCTTCAGTACTGGGACTGATAATAAATTATAGCTTTTCCCAATAGAGTCATTTGCATGGATTGAGAGAAGGTCATAGCTTCACAAACGTTTAGAACAAATCTTCAATCTTTGGTGGAAAATCATATTTTGTCAAACATCCAAATTATTTTGGTACTCATCTGTAGAATCTTCAAGGGATGTACTTGAAACCTTTGACGCAAGATTTAACAATTTAAAGAATAAAATTTCAACATGAATCGCCACCACCACAAACTAATTGTTTTGAATCACATCAGTCACACATATTAATGAATAGATGGATTTGTGATCAAAGATGAAGAAATTCTCTAGCAACTTTTTCAAGATGCCATGAAAAATTAAAATCTCTAAATCAAGTATTCTAAACAAAATAGGACTATGATGAAAAGTTTTGAACAATAGCTTAAAGATTTGCAGGGAAATCCCTGCTCAGATTTGATCGAAAATTAAACCCGAGTAGGAAGACAATTAGTTTTTTTTCTTTATTTTTTCAGGAGAGAGAAAGCAATTGGTTGAGTGGTAAACTTAGAGGCTTGAGGTGAAGCACAAAATAGTTAAGACTCAAAAGGGATTTTTGGGTCATAAGTCATAATGTATATTCTGGAATCTGGATATGTGGGAAAACTTTGGTTTATGAGGTAGATGTCGTCCGCGGTTGACACCACAAATTCGCACATTTAATGGCTACATTCACTGTATTGAAATGTCTTGAAATTGTGTGAAAAAAAAAACACAACATCAATCTGTCTTATAAATGCAAAGTCTATCAAGACCCTTACAATGAGAAAAAAAATTTACTCAAAAAGGGCAATATATTAGAAAAAAAGTCCATCTAACACCAAGGTAGTGATACACTGACTTGACAAAAACTTACAAGAAGAACTCAATTATAGTAGAGTTTCTGAAAAAAATACAGCTAGCTCATGGCTGCCTCCCAATTATGAAGAACGGAATTTAAAGAAATACCCTGAAAATATCAGTCCCAACACACCAATTGTACACAAAAATCTTCACACTGTCAATGATAGAATCTACATTCTTGTACTTTCCATTAAAGAGTCTTGCATTCCTCTCAGTCCATACAGTCCACCAGATTGCAAATGCATACATATCCTAAACTCTTTTCTTTACAGAATGAGATTTTATCTTCTTTTTTCTTCATTCCCAAATTGTATTTTTAACTATGTCATGAAATGCCCATTGCAAATTATAGAAATTCAAAAAATGCCAAACTGACCTTGTAGTTTCACAGTGTAAGAAAATGTGTAGATTTGACTATGTGATAGACACATTTTAGTGTCTAGATTGCACCTTAGTTTCTATTAAG
>JAJJMC010001889.1:1962513-2023460 GCA_023531435.1 Papaver californicum | reverse complement strand
AAGTTCGAGAATCGAACCTCTTTTTACCACTATATAAAATCACATCACTATGCCGCCTTCTTGCACATCAAACAACCATTCACCATGATTGTGTTCATGTAAGAGTCCAAAGTAGGAGCTGCATTGTAGCATAGAGTCCAGACAAATAATACAACTTTCTGTGGTATTTTAGGATTCTAGACACACTTATATGGAAACATTAACAACCCATCATCTTCAAGAGCCTTATAAAAATTTGCCACAGAAAAATAACTTCCCACAAGTTGTCAGGTTCTTTGGTCACCACCACTATTATTGTCTATAACAGGCAACAAATTTAACAAATGAGCAACATCCTCAATTTCTTCTTCTTTTAGTAGTCTGCAAAAAGCAAAACTCCAGCTTTTATCACTACTGTGCAACAACATTTCTTGAATAGTGGTATCTTACTGCCCGCTCAATTATACAGAGAACGAAGACTGAAGAGTTTTGGCCATTTAACCATCAGTCTTTCCAAAACAAACATCTATTTCCACTGTTTACTTGTACTGCAGAATTTTACTCAATAAGAGTCACCCATAAACTTTTAGCGTGAGTTCGTTTTATCCCGAGCTAGATGGTAGAAGGTCTAGTAGTGAGATGTAATTCACGAGGAAAACATTGCGTTACAGCTTACAAGCAGTTGCGATTCAGTGTAAATTTCAGGTCACCGGGAAGATTTAAGTTGTGCATTAAATGTTAAAGAGTCACAGGTGTAAATATTTGGGTCATATGGTATTGTAGATTTTGTTGGAGAGTATTCCTGTAACAGTAAGCAAACCAAACAGAAACTTGAAAGGAGTTAAGGGTTAGAACAGATAACACACTTCAGACAATTGCACAAGCACAGAGAGATGGAGTCGCTTGTTCAACAGACTGCCCTTAACTCGATATTTGTTAGGTACACCTTTAGAAAGATGTTGATATACCTTTAGAGATGACAAATCGAATCCAGGATAAAACCACCTGATACCAACCCAGTTAGCAAAACTCGTTGTCCCGTTGTGAACTTAACAGTAGAAGAAAATGAAGAAAAAATCTAGTGCGCATACAAAACAAGAAGAGGGTAAAAGTCGTCAGGTCAGTGGCTGCGACTGGGGTAAGTAAAAATCTGACTTTTGTTTTTCTTTTAAAGAAGAAGAAGACTGTTGAATTTTCAAACGGTCAAAATTCAATTAATTAAACATATTTAATTCGAGATATTTAATTAAAAGATTTTGTTTATTAAACCTGATTTAATTTTATAAATTCAAAACGGTAAAATATTTAATGTCCAAAATTAAAATATAAAACCGTTGGATCTTTGATGGGTACTCGCAGGCACACGCAAGGCACACACAAGGCACACGCAAGGCTCACGCCAATGGTCACGCCAATGGTCATACCAAGGCTCATACCAAGGATCACACCAAGGCTCACACCAATGGTCACACCAAGGCTCACACCAAGGCTCACACCAAGGCTGGCACCAAGGCTCACGCAAGCTCCGCAAGCTCCGCAAGCCCGCGGCCCACGGTGCTTCGGTGCGAAGCACCGCACATGTGTGCATTTGCCCACTAGTCCATTTCCTAAGTCCATATCCAATCCACTAGTTCTTTTTCCTTATATAGAACGTTTTTGGTAAAGAGGATAAACTTCCTCCTTGGTTTGCCCAATATGGGACAAACCAAAGGTTTCTCATTCACTAAGAAGTGAAAATGGATGGCTCTATTTTTCCACCCCAAGTTTGGACTAGTGACCCTAGATCCCTTTAAGATATATTAAGTAATAAAATTCAATTTAGGTAACAAATCCATTTTTAATTCTAACAATCCCCCACATGAATGAAGAAAGCGATAAATCAGAAAACCGAAAAACGAGAAATACCTCTTAAGCAGTAGGTGTCCATAAGGAATTGAACCTCTGCTTAGTGAGAAGTACCGGAACTACTTGATGGACAGTGAACGCGATGTCTTGAACTGCCATGGTTTGGTGTAATTCATCAATAGCTCCTTACGCGAGATATCTCTCAAGAGTGCTGTTAAGTTCACGCCGTTGTGTCCGTTTTGGCCCTGGACATATCCCGTTTCTCAGAATGCTCTAGAGAATCATCTCAATTCTCATAGGAAGCGACCCACTTCCTCATTCAGATAGGTGAGTTCTATCAAGAGTGTTAATTGCTACACCCCATTTCAATCTTAAATTGAAACTATAGAACTCATTAAGACTTTATTATAAGTCATCCTCACATGCAGTCACACTATCACGTCTACACCATAGGGAAGGGACAGAGAAAATAATTCCCTGATAGTGTTTAATTTTTACCCGCCACAAATTAGTTGTCTCATTCAAAACCTTGATCTTGGGATCTCCAGTCAGCAAGGTTGAGTATCCTTCATGGCAAGTTTTAATTTATGAGCTTAAGCCCCATCCCCCTCGATGCATTACTAACTACCTCCTTGGACAAGCCTTCCGTCAAAGGGTCCGCAATATTCTCCTTAGACCTCACAAAGTCAACAGAAATAACGCCAGTTGAGATTAGTTGTTTTAGAGAATTGTGTCTTCTCCTAATATGAATAGATTTTCCGTTATAGTTGTTGTTTTTAGCATTAGCTATTGCAGCTTGACTATCACAATGTATAGATATAGCTTGCACAGGCCTATGCCAGAGAGGAATGTCTTCTGATGTATTTCGTAAAGTGGTAAGAAAAGTTCGTTAAGACTTGTGAAGATTTGGATTTAAATTTAATTTTTAAGACTAAAAATAATAAAAACTCAAGTAAAGATGATAATCAATTTGAGAAAACACTGAGGCTAGGTTTCCACTATTTTTCCAATTTTTATAACGATTAAATTCAATAATTAAAATCATGCAATTTAAATTTTAATTCGATTCTAAAATGTTGCAATAAGTAAATTCTTAAAGTAGCAATTGTATAACAAAAGCATGGAATATCTAAACCCTAGGCAAAGCATAAACCATCTAACGAAATCACAATTACTCTATAAAAATTATTAAATCAATTTTTATTTAAGGCAAATAATCATCAAATAATTGCACAAATTAATTAAATAAATATTATCATATTTTTTTTGGAAAAAATAGCTTCCACCATCGCCTCAGAGATGGCGTTTAGCTCCTCATATTTTTCATTTGCTCACAATTATAATTGGAAGAAGAAAATAAACAATAATGAATGAAACAGAAAAACTGCAAACGATTATAAATGTTACCGCAATCACTGTTACAAAGAAGTGTTTCTGATTCAAATAAAATGTTGCAGAAGCAGCTACAGGAAATATGACACTTTCTTAGCGCTGTAATCTTCAAATGTATTAGCCACGGGTTCTGCGACTCTTTCTGAATGTAGTCTGCGTCTTCTTCTTCTCCTTTACGTGATGAACAGCAGCAGCAGCAGAGAATTGTGAATGGGATTTTTAGCTTTTCTCTCTAATCTGAACCTTACCCTAAGCTTCCTCTTCCCTTCTATGATACCCGAAACCCCTTTTTATAGCTTCATAACACCTCCAAATCCATCCATTAATTCTCAACAGGATATTCATTAACAGAGAATAATCCCGATGATTTTTTTGTGATTCTTGGATGATTCTGCTATCTTGTCATGACTCCAGAATATATATTTTTTGATTATTTCTTGATTCTTCCGAGTATAATATCTCTCGGAACATTCTTCTCATCAGTAAACAGTATCGAGCAAATATCCTGAGATTGTGTTCCTGATTTGATTGAGAATCATGCAAAGATTCTGTTGGATATCATGAGAGTTGATTTGTAGCATATAAAGGCAGATATTATCTTGTTTTTAATCCAGAAAATCTCATGAACATCACGCAAAATACTCATGCAGAAATGAAATACGATTCTCCCGCCTTTTGATTTTATTTGAAATGGGGAGTGGGTGCCAAATCCAAAGTATGGGTGCCTTAATCAATTTTGGAGGGTGCCTTTAGTATTTTTTTCCGGGGTCTAAACATCACTTTTCGAGCCAATTTTTCTCGGGAGTTTATGCTTCCAAAAATACCTACAATTACATAAAATGACGCAGTTAGTACAAAATCGAGCTTTAACAAAATACAAATTGGGAACAAATTAGACACGAAAACGTGCCTATCATCTTCTAAAAAACATCTTAGCCAAGCGGCTTCCTCTCCTGCTGTATCTAACGCAATAAACTCGGATTCCATAGTGGATCGAGCGATACAGGTATGTTTGGAACTCTTCCAAGACACTGATCCACAGCCTAGAGCGAATACGTATCCACTCGTAGACTTAGATTCCTCTGAGTCTGCTATCCATTTTGCATCACAGTATCCTTCAAGAACAGCAGGGTGTCTTTCATAACTTAAACGGTAGTTTAAAGTGTATTTAAGATACCTCAACACTCTGAAAAGTGCATCCCAATGTTCATGTCCTGGATTACAGGTATACCTATTTAGTCTACTCACAGCATAGGCAATGTCTGGCCTTGTGCAGTTCATTAAATACATCATACTTCCTATGACTCGTGAATATTCAAGTTGTGAGACTCCATTGCCTTTGTTTTTCTTGAGTTTGCAAGAAGGGTCAAATGGAGTACTTGCAGGTTTACTATCAAACTGGTTAAATTTCTTAAGAACTGATTCAACATAATGAGATTGACTAAGACTGAATCCATTAGACTCCTTTCTAATTTTCATCCCTAGGATTACATCAGCAGGACCTAAGTCTTTCATGTCAAAGTTCTCACTTAACATGTTCTTAGTGGAATTAATGATTTCTAAGGTTGTGCCTAGTATAAGCATATCATCAACATACAAGCATACAATCACACAGGCATCATTTATAGATTTATTGTACACACATTTGTTAGCTTCATTTGCCTACTAGTCCATTTCCTAAGTCCATATCCAATCCACTAGTTCTTTTTCCTTATATAAAACGTTTGTGGTAAAGAGGATAAACTTTCTCCTTGGTGTGCCCAATATGGGACAAACCAAAGGTTTCTCATTCACTAAGAAGTGAAAATGGATGGCTCTATTTTTCCACCCCAAGTTTGGACCAGTGACCCTAGATCCCTTTAAAATATATTAAGTAACAAAATTCATTTTAAGTAACAAATCCCTTTTTAATTCTAACAGATTTTGGGCCAGAATGGCTATTTTCTAAGTAAGCCGATATGGATTCCAAGTCCCAACCCGTTGGGGGTGGTGCTTATGTTCCAGGAGCTCAACTTTTAACTATCCTTGTGTTCATGTGTGTGTCCATTTATCTCGGCCTGTGCAGAAGCCATCGAAGCACAGCCTAAAATGTTGTCTAGGACTGACATGGGACCAATAAGGCAGAAGTCATAGTGTAGATCATTAGGTCACCTTGCCATAGTTCAGCTTCAGTTTGGATGGTGTTTGGAGTCTACAAATTTTGATACGAGCGCCCAAATCAGTTCTCAGCCTACACAGCCAAGTCGGATTTCACCTAACTCTGCTTCTTGTTCTGAAATGATATGCCCGGTCTCATACCTCCGTTTAGGAGGGTTTAGTACATCTCAATGAGACAAAAACAAAAAATAAACAAAATAAACACCGCATAAAGTAAGAACGGGATTCTTTTAGATTGAAAATTAATTTGTATTGAATGTGTGATAATCAACAGTTGGATATACAGAACATAAGCTGGTCGACGTGTTTATGGCATGAAGATATTGGACTAAAGAACACACATTTACTAAGCTAATATACAAATACAGATAGGTTCCAAGTCCTGGTTTTCCTGGTGCAACCTATATACAATTCATAGGTCAGACCTACTCCGATCCTTGTTCTGAGGTAGCAGATATATATCGCCATAAAATAGCTCCCACAAGATTGTTCAAGGCATGAGAAGTCATTGGCACAATGATGCTTGAGGATATAATCGCTGCATAACCATAAGCCAAGCCAACAATTGTTGCCCTGGAAAAAAAGTTGTGTTAATGTTTGTGAGGAATTACGAGCGAAGCTTGGATGAATTTCTTATAAAGAGGATAAACGGTTGATTTTGTGACGAGTTCACGGGAGCAAAATTACCAAATAGCAAACGAATATTTTCGACCACTGCCCAAATGCAAAATCCCAAAGATGGAAGCAACCACGAGAACACTCTTCCAGTTGAGTCCAAAGAGTGGCATCAATGCACCACGAAAAAGCAACTCCTATGGGTTAACACAGAATCACAAATATTAGCTCATTGTCCGATAAAAAAAGTTGTTCAAATATAGATTAAATGTTCAAATACTACCTCACTAAGTCCAGGCAAACATGCAACGAGGATGTAATCTAAAGGTTCAAGCTGACTAAGGACCTGAAATTTGAATGCTCGTTTCAGATTCTTCACTGAAAACATTCTAGAATTCATTAAAATCACCAAAAATTTGAGATGGATAAACACAACTTATACCATCTGATTGGATGCTTCACTAGACTCGGCAAAATTAGGCCATGTTTTGAGTAGTAAGAATCGAGCCGATGATATAAGTATGACTAATCCAGCTATCAACTCAAGATGCCAGGTCTCCAAATCAACTATATAGCAGCAATCAATCAAATTATTCTTGTTAAAGTAACGATAAAATGGGTGAAATCAACGGCAAACATAGAGATACATACATGACACTTGTGTAAAACAGTCATAGATTGGCCATCCTTCTTTGACAACAAGATGAGATCCCTACAGAGTCAGCCATTACAACAAATTCCAAAGAACATAATAAAAAATAGAGATGAGCTGCAAAACCTACCTGCCGAATTAGTAAGCCTACTGCAAACATCAATCCAGAAGTGACAATGCAAGCCTGAAGTACACCTCTTCTAGATGGACTAGGAAGTGCACTCTTCGTAACAACGTTATCATTAATTAATTCTATTCCAATATTATTACCAGAAACAAAATCACCTCTTGAAGAAGATTCATCAGTAAAATTCCTCTTAAGTTCTTCCTTTTTCATTTTGCCTACTTTTCCATCTCTTCTCAATTTCTTTCCTGGGTTTTTACCAGCAAAAGATCTTATCATAGTATGCAAGTGCAACATCTTCCTTGGAAATAACAGCTGATGACAAATTTCACAACCTACACCAAAATTAAGCAAAACCCACAATGAAAAAACTGAATAAAAGAAGAAAAAGAACACAGATTCAGAGATATAAAAAGGGGTTCAGAAAGAAATGGATAATATAAGTGTGTGAGGAAACAACACTAACCACGTAATAAAGAAGTATTCTTCCATTGTAGCTGATGATGCTGAATTGAGGATTTAGGGATGCTTGAGGCTGTAACAAGTGTTTCCATTTTAACAGAAGAAGTTGCAAACCCTAATGAATCATCCCAGAGCTTCTGGGTGTAAAAGAAGGTTTTTGTATCAGAAGTCACAACCTTAAAAACAATGAAACACTGAAAACTCTGAATGTGTAGTTTGGGGATTTCAACGATAATTGTCATCATTTGTTTTTGTTCGCTCATGTTTAGTGGAGGCGAACAAAAAATGTTAGCAACCATTCTATTTAGGCTACCTACTTGGTCCTATCTGGACCTTATTGTGCCTGTCCAGGTGGATTAGCTGACTACCTAATTGAAATTTAATCACAATGGTATAATTAGAGAAGAACCCGCGATCGGGGATAGACCTATAAATTGAGATACTCTATGTTAAACGATGCTAGTTATTTTTGATAAAGTGCATTTTCAAATATTGGAATTATTAAGTTATCTTTTCTAAATTAAATCTTAAAATAAAATCTAAAACCTAATAGTTTATCTTTTATTTTATTTTTTTTTTCTCTGTGCCGATTTTTTCTTCCTTTTTTTTTTATCATCTATTCTAAATCACTGCACATCTATTCTAAATCATTGCATCATCGAATCCAGAAATTTCATCGTCGATCAATAATATTATAAAAACGAGTTGAAAAAAACAATGTTACAGGCTTGTTGATGGTCCCGGAATCACGAAAATGGCTCAAGTAAAATCGAAAATAAAACTCAAAGAGAAGTTACATAATAATTGTAAATCAATAATAATAAGAAGAAGACTCGAACAATCAACCTCCAGCCAAATGGCTCCAGTGAGAAGGTAAGTGATTCTCATTCGTGTTTTAAGTGTTTTGATTTATTTGAACTCAATTGAATAGGTTAGATTCATAAAACACAGTAGAAAATTTCAGTTACAGAATCACAGTTTGAAATTAAGAGGAATAGCATGCCGACTTTGTCTGAAGTTTTTACAATTTATATGTGTATAGACTGTCGGCATGGCTTGATCATTGAATGTCATGTCAACAATTATACCAATTCTTCTGTTGTGAAAATATTGAGTGTCGGTATAGTCAATAATATTCATATAAATGCCCACCGTTCGGAAACAATGTCGACAATGTCGATAATTTTCATATCAATGTCGAATATTTAGAAAAATTTATGTGTTAACATTTCAACAGTTGATATAGTCGATTGATAAATGCATAATTCATATGATTCTAGTGTCAAATTTATACTAATATTTGTTATTACTCTCGCATATTACCTTGTATTTTTTTTTTCTAGTTTATGTCTTTTGTTAGGTGAATCATCCAAAATGAGCACAAAGTGCTAGAATGAGCAAGAAAGTAAAGCATTATAAACGGAGAAGGGCCAAAGACCAAATTAAAATCATTCAAATCCAATATTTCTTCACTTTATCTTGAAGGTAATTTAAAGACGAAGCCAACAAAAAAAGAATGATGTCATTCTGAGTTCGTATGAAGAAGTTATGGGCAAAACAAGCTTGAAAGACTTGAGTGTACAGAGAAACGAACCTGACAGTTACCTGGAGCAAAAAAAAACTTGTTAGGTTCGGCCGGAAAAGTCCATACTCAAAAGTAGCCGAACTTGGAGCATAAAAATCATGTTTTTGAAGAGTCTTCAGAGAACTGTTCGGCTAGTAAGTTTTCCAATCAATAGTAGCCGAACTTGACACTGATTTGGACATATTTGGACATGAAGTTGACTTCTAACTCAAGGGAACACATTCCCAGAAGGATTCTAAAACCTATAAAGATGATACTTGAATGCCAAGCATTGAAGGCTATAAAAGAAGACATCCAAGGCTCAAAAAAGACATCTTTACATTATCATATCATACTCTACCTCTCATATCACACCTTCTACATATTAAACCTATAGTTTACCCCTTTAGGGGGAAACCATTCTTCTTTATAATATGAGTAGCTAAACCTTTTGTTGATTAAGGATGAATTCAATGTTCTAAGCATGAAGCTTTATTAGTTATACAAGTTTATTCAGAGTTTTAATCATTATCGTTTATTTTTATTATATCTAGGGTTTATGATTGATTTCTAGATTATTCAAGTGTACAACTGGATTATTCTATTGATCATTCTAATGCTAGTAAAGGAGTTGAGCGATCCGTAATTTTCGAGCACCTCCTATACAAGTAGAAAACGTGAGACCTTGCAGAGGGATTATGTGGAGCAATCATGTGTGAAGACAACACCAATAAGTGAACCGAGCTTACTGACTTTTAACTGTTGGGATCAAACCTAAATTTACAAACCTTAAAGCATTCGATTAAGTTACATCTTGTAAGCAAACCTCAAGGTGGATCAGTTGGATAGAATCCGGTAACTAAGAGTACCTTCTATTCACGGTTGGCGATGGGTGATTCTAACGAAAGATAGATAAGTATACTATTCGAGTTAACGTTTGGTAACAACGAATGATTCCCTAATCATATTCCTTTCTTATTATATTTTTATTGTTAGTTTTAGTTAATTAATTCACTAAACCCCCATTTTCAGTATTTATTCTAGTTTTGCTAATCTAAAGAACCTGTTAATTATACATCTCTCTGTGGGAATGATCCTTACTACCGCTATATTACCTGTTAATTAGTGAGAGATATCTTGAGTAATTTTTTGCACTTACGATATGCATCATCGATTCTTTCTTTATCAATGCCGACTGTTTAGAAAATTTTATGTGTTGAAAATTTCTGCAGTCGTTATAGTTGATACTTTTTCTATCAATGCCAAGTATTAAGAAAATTTTGTCTGTTGAAATTTTCAACAATCACCACAATCGATACGTTTTCTATCAATGCCGACTGTGTTTTATGCAATATCGGATGTTATTTTATAATAAAATTCCATACCGGCTTTAGGTGTAAAATGCACATTACTTTTTGTTGTTAGATGGATTGTTGTGTATGTCTTATGTTTTGGACCAAATATAAAGAACTACTAAAGGAAAGGTCATTCTTGATTCTCTTGAATTTTATTCTTCTTCGTAATGGTCGCCCTAACCATTTGGGGTAAAACCAAAGAGGGGTTGGCTTTTTTCGTAGGGAAAGTGAACAATCCATGGAACTACTGAAGATGAGTTGCAAGCAGGTGCTAGAGAAGAGGAAGAAGAACAACCAAGTCAAGTAATAAAAACAAGGTGAAGTTCGAGGCGGAGTATCCTTAGAAGGAAAACAAGACGAGGATAAAGTAAAGAAGGAAAAAAGGGATGCACATTCCCCATACCGATGATATGTTACATGATCGTGAAGATGGCCGGTCTTAGGGTGGACCAGCAGATCCCAAACTCTTATTTGTCTACAAAGACTCGTGGGCTTGCAAAATCTATTCAATTTATGTAAGATTCTCCACCTTGCGTTTTATTTTAAGTATTATATATGATTTTGTTAATAATTTTATTATTATTTATTTATGTTTGTGTTGTTTTGTTTTGTGGGATCATAAGAATGTCATACGTGTTTTGCCAACGTCAATCGATGCCTGATTGGATTTTAATAATAAATGAAGGTTTTCAAGTATTACTAGAAGCATCTGAGTTGTTACTTGCGGTCCGCAATTATGTGGAATATGATGATATCACTGTGAATTGCTTTGTCGACAGGTATTATGAGAAAACTGTTTCCTATTTGGCGAGATGACCTTGATCCCCGAAGATGTTGAGTTCATTTTAGGCCCTAATTTGCAAGGGGAAGCTTCTTCATAACGAGATAATTGTAAGGAATTAGAATGGGACAAGTTGCAATTTCTGACTAAGAAGTTGTTTGGTCGCGACTAAGATACTTCAAGAAATTTTTTTAACAATTATGGTGAGTATAGAGTAAAGAAATTCAAACTATTTATGATAAAAGAAACATTTGGAGAGACAAAAGAGAAACAAGACCAGGAAAATTGGGATCACGTACGAATTCATTGTACAACCACTGCACATATGATATATATGTCTTGGGCACTAAGGTCTTCCATGACACTAGAGGAAACAGGATAAACGCCAATTTCCTACAAATGTTGGATCCTTTGGATCAAGCCGGAAACTAATCCAGGGGCAATGCGGTTGTCTACCAACCGAATTGCAAGGAATTTCATTTTACTTCAGGTATTGTTCTTTAATTGGTATTGTCATTTTTGTTAGTATTCAAACATTTTGGTTCATATTTTGATTCTTATATGTCATTTGATCTTCACATAGGTGTGGGCGTATGAACACTTCCCAACATTGTTCACGAATATCAAATCGTTGAGCCAAAAAGATAGTTGGAACCACATCAGCTTAGAGCTCTCAAATACAAGTTCAAAGGGGGTCTGGAGCCGGGTTATAATGGTCGATTTATAGACATGCGATTGGTTTTGGATGGGATGACATCCGATAATGTAGTGTTTGACTCTTACAAGGCTGAAAGATAAGTTCACCATATTCTAAAGCCTGATGACGTTGTATTTTACAATGGAATGTTGTTTCACCCAAACAGATATGTCATGTACGATCTTTCTCGTGTAATTCGACAACTTGGGTATAAGCAATTACCTGTCAGAGACTTCGTCGACCATTTATAAACATGTGTAATAAAAATACGAATCACATGACAATAGAACTATGGTAGCTTGTAAGCCACCACCAATATCAAAACATTGAAGGGAAATGCAACAATATTATATGGTAAATCAGAGTATTTGAACGCTTAAAGTCAACGGTGATGAAATGGATCCTGAGTACATGAGAAGCTACAATAATTTCTCACATGCTTTTGAGAAATTGAGGGAGGTCGATGGCAAACTGCAGAACATTAAAAATGTTCACGCGCGGGGAAAATAAGAAACGGTCCACGAAGAGAGTGAAGCAGGAGTGATTGAAGATGTTTTTTAAAATTTTCTCCATGGTTATCGTTAGCTTTTGAACAATGTATAATATGTTGGAAAATAAGAAACGGTCCACGAAGAGAGTGAAGCAGGAGTGATTGAAGATGTTTTTTATGTTTTCTCCGTGGTTGTCATTAGCTTTTGAACAATGTAGAATATGTTAACTTTGGAACACCCATACGCTATGCTTGTTTCATTTATGTTTGTTTTTGAAGAACATAGCACATTTTAATGACATTTGGTAGAATAAATGAGAGAATGGTTTCTTAAGAATGTATCACAATTACTCACACTTTATTAGTTATTGTACTATACCGACGGTCATATAATGCATAAGATGTGTTTGTGATTTGAAAATCACATCCGTCTACATTGAAATAAACCAGGATTTCCATGTCGTCTGTAATTGTCGGCATTGATTTTACAACCTCAAACCACGAGTCATACCTGATGCTTTCGTCCACATTCACCAAACAGTTGGCATAGTATGTTAAACGTCAAAAATCCCGGTTCAAAGGGTTGGCATTGTAATTATAATATCAAACAATGCCGACAAAAATTGAATTTTTTGATACAATTTTTCTATATTGTCGACATTGTAGTTATAACCTCAAACAATACTGACTCCGTTTCCTTTGGATTCTGAATTTTTTTCGACTAACACAGTCGGCATTTTCAAAAAATCATGATACCATGCTGATTCTATAATTTCATAAAATATTTTTTCAGACTCTGGCAGTTGGTATAGTATGTAGATGCAATTCATACCGACTTTAGTTGCCCATGGACTTGTTACTTTAAAGAACTTAGACGACCTAATCTATTATAAAGATTTTTTTTTAATTAATCAACAAGATTACGTCATTGAATCTCATTAGATAATAATATAATGTATCCCAGAGCAAAGCGCTAAAAGTATTAATAACAAATATAGCGGAGGAAGGTCAGCTATTACTTGTGTCCAACAAGCTTAGAGCACGTCTCTTCTGAAATAACTATAATATTAACATAATTTAGAACAAGTTAAAACAAGTTTGTATGTATGCAAAATAATAATGATATAAGTTTGAACAAGCTATTATGTCGAGATACTCACTTTCTTTGTACGTCTAGCTCCGAGATGATATTGGTTAACATATTCTAAGTACTCTAAAATATTCCTTCATCTCCAACCGGATATGAAAGTCAAATATATCAGCAAAGTCTTCCCACTTACGGTGATTAGGATTCCCGTCTAAATCGACCAAGAATTTTTGACTCTTTTCCAAAACTTTGAATAACGTTCATTAGGTCGCTCAAGGAAGGCAAAATTGAACGCTTTAACATTTATTAAATCATATTCTAATATGAATGGAAGGTATGCATTTTGAAAATTAGTTTAATTTTGGTTTTGGTTAAATCTGCTTTAGACAAGTGGGTCGCTTTACATTAACTAGCCCCCAATGACATACTAGATTGAAATATCTATGCTGATACTTAATTTATGGTTTGGATAATATATGCTACATTCGGCATACTCGATACTCATTCTATCCATGCCAGCAGTAAATTCTTTAGTAGCAAATTTACAATAGTTGGTATGGTCATGACTCATTACCCTCTTGGACAATGCCGACTGTATGCCATGTATTTTTATTATTGGACAAAATGCTCCTTAGAATATGCTAGGTTGGTAAAATTTATATAGTTGCTAAAAATATAATAATCATACCCAAAGTAAAGAATAACTCACTATTAAGTTAAAAACACAAGTAAGGAGACGTAAGAGAGACAAGTTGCACTTCAGTGAATAAGAAAGACAAAATGGGATCTAAGTGGGAAACTAGATGAGATCTTTGTCTTGGAGACTAAAGGTCTTTTCAATCAAACAATATTTTCTTGACTTCATATTACATCCTTAAACAATAGAAGAAAATTACATATTCATGAGTTTCTCAAAACCCACGAAAAATATACAAGAGTAGAAGAAAACAAAGAAGAAAGTGTCACGGTTTTCCCCTTAAAGGGGAAAAACCTAATCGCTCCAAACTCCTTTGTTTTATGTGTTGTAAACTTTATGAGATGCATAAAGATGATTTATCCAGGATTAGGAAGTCTTCTTATATAAATACAACAATTTTACATCGTAGAGTCATAATGGGGTTATGTTTTCTCAATTTATAAGTCAAAAACTCGTTAAAGAAGTGCCACGTGTCGTGCTATAATTGACATATATGATAACCTCATATTTGCCGATCATTATAGATAAAAAACAATTATGTCAAAAAAAGTGTCAACAATCGGCATATATGGTTCCCACGTATCCGCCGATTGTTAACATGGGCAGCTCATTTCTCGTCTCGACTGTTTTTTCCATAACTTCTTCGTCTAATGTCAGAATGAACTCATTCTTTCTTCGTAGGATTTATCTATTCATTATCTACAAGATGATGGTAAGAACTTCCTGTATTTTAAAATTAATTTCCTTCCTTTTGGATGATTTAACCTAACATGAGACATAAGACAGCTAACAACACTTATACAATGTAATTTACAAGAAAACTATCAAGTAGGCGTATGAAATTGACACTAGGAATGGGTATCATATGCACTTATTGATAGACACATTTTAGTGTCTAAATTGCACCTTAATTTCTAGTGAGTTAGTATTCGATTTTGTGTCTATTACGTGTTTTTTTATGCTTTTGTAGGTACATTAGAAGAATAAAGATTTGTGGAAAAATTGGCTCAAAAAGTGTTCAAGGCACCCCGGGAAAATGGATCAAGGCACCCACACTTTGGATTGGGGCACCCTTGGATCGGGCTGAGCTGGATCGGGTCAACCCAGCGGGTCAACCAGGCGAGTCAACCCAGCGAGCTGGATCGGGCCGAGTCACCGAGTTGACTCATCGGGATTCAACTGTATCAATTGGGCACTTCAAATTCACGTGAGAAACAAGTTTCTTTTGCTTCTAGATTGTTCCAAATGCTAATAGTTATCTCACGCAAGTCATAAACACCAAAAGATCCCTTGAAATCAGCTCGGAAATCATGTATTTGGCCGGAATTGTGTTTCGATTCGGATTGAGAATTGTGGGTTGTTTTAGAGAGTTCTATTAGGTTTAGAACTCTCTCTAGGGTTTCTACTACCTATATAAACCAAGAGAAACCAAGAAAAATAATAAAAAAAAAAACCCTAAAGATCGATTCAGAGCAATTCCGGTGGAGTTCCGGCACCGCCGGTCACCTGCTGGTGCATCGCCGGCACTGTTCTTCATCAGCCATCACCGAAGAAGACGACTAAGCAACGTCTGTATCTGTTGCATATCCAGTGTTATAGCTCTGCTCCTGTTGCCTTAGAATTTGAATACTCCTGTTGCTTAAAGCTTTCTGTTACAGCTGAACCCTGTTCTGTAACATTTATAAACATCTCTGTTCAGCTGTTACACCATTATTTCACTTTGTAATTGATATTTTGAGCAATGAAGAGATCTTTTGAGCAAGTTTTCTTCACCATGGGCTAAGTTTATTTACTGGGATGATGGATAAGGTAATTTTCTTAATTTTATGTGATTTAATAATTTTTTTAATAATTATTTATAATTCTTTTGTTATTAGAATTGCATAGTTTTAAATAGTGAAAACGGTTTTCTTTCAACAGTTGTGCTTTTGCCTGATGGATTATGCTTGGTTAATTAATTTTGATAGTCCATGCTTGTGATTTACCTCTGTTTGTTAGCATAACGAAACCAATTTTGGCAATTACTTGTGCTTCAATTAATTTAAAAAAAATTATCTGATTAATCACATAGGTTGTTAGAATTACCTGATTCCTGATTCCTGGTCCTTTTAAAATTATTCAAAAATCATCTTTAGGTTATTTAGTTTTTTTCTTACTCCTGGAATTTTCTAGAGTTAATTAGAATCATTATTTTCTAAAATCATTACCTTCAGTGGTTCGAGAATCGAACCTTTATTTACCACTTCTAAAATTAAATCAATTTTTGGCGCCGCCGACGCGGACTTGTTTTTAGGTTTAGGGTTTTAGATTTATTTTTAGGTTTTTATTTTTAGTTTTATTATTTTACTTTGTTCTATTTTACGTTTCTTTTGGTATTTCTCCTTTTTGCTACAGGTTGAATTTTTGATCGAAAAAAGAAGTAAGCCAAAGTTTTGGAATTAAAGCTAAAGACTTGGAATTAAAAAGGGAAAATCTTAAAGAACGAAAAAGAAGATCGAAGATTTTATTTTATTTTTCTTAATTAGATTTTTAGTTTATTTTAATTAGTTTTAATTAATTTAGAAAATTGTATTAGGGTTTTAATTATTTCTGTAATTTTTTTTTTCTTTGAACATTTTTGGACTTTTTTGGACATTTTTGGACTTTTTATTATTTTTATACCCTACGGAAGGGTAATTTTAAATATCAAACTGTGTGCAGGGACGGACGACAATTACGATATTGTCTCGGCCCCTCGAGTTCGCACACTATTAAAAAGGATATTAGTGGCCCGAGTCGACTTCAACGGTTCATCGCCCGTCTAGTACGGGAGTAAGCTTCGACCAACCCACGAATCTCCTGTCAGTGGGTTTTCTGGACGCCTTTGTATGCATATATGTTGAGGACTGAATACGGAACTTAATTTTTGCATAGTAAAGGGCAAGGCCTGGCCATACAAGATAAGGTTTCGGATTTCATCACCGTCTCCTTCTTGCCCGCCTTAGGAAAACGAAACCTACGCGAACCTAAGCCTAAAATCTTGACTAGAAAGAGACCGATAAGGTAACGAGCTTATAGGAAAATCGGTTGGAAGGACTGTATTGGTTACCTTATTAGCCTAACTCAAAAAGCAGGAAGATTAGATTAAAGTTGATTAGAGCCGCCCTGTAACCCACGGAAGCGTTGCCAAAGAGACAGGGGTATCAAAGCTCCATTGAGCTTCTCATGTTTCTCTTCAACTTGATTTAACTCGGATTGTTCGGAGAGATTCGCTAAAATTGTAACCAGTTGCCTTCTGAAAGAATAAAAGCTGGTCTAGAAACAATCTAAGTGGAACCATCATGCTTGTTGTTTGGTAGATTTAGGTTTGATTTGGTTGAGTCAGGGCACGATTGTGTTTGATTAATTTCTTGTTAGGATTTAATTTTTGCATGCCAAGAACGCCCTTAAGGCGAACTTGGAATAGAGACCCTCAAGGTAGGTTAATCAGTGGAAGACTTGTAGTTCACCTTGACCTTGAGAATCCAACTGAGAGTGAACTAGTCACTCCCGAGACTGTGTCAGCAATGACATCTCTGAAGGATTTGTTGAATCCAACCCGGACCTCACGTCCATCTTGCATCAAGTTAGCCGCTACTGAAGCGATCTACGAACTGAAACCCGGAATTATCCAGATGCTCCCATTATTCTTAGGAAAAGAAAACGAAAATCCCTATTATCATGTTAGGGAATTCGAGGAAATATGTAGCACGATCAGAATTAGAGACTTGAATGACGAGTCTATTAAACTTAGACTATTTCCCTTTTCACTAAGAGATAAAGCCAAGTCGTGGCTGTATAGCTTGGCTCCTCAGTCAATTGAAACCTACGCCCAACTTACTTCAGCTTTTATTCAGAAGTTCTTCCCTAGGAACAAAATTTCGTCTGTTAGGCAGAAAATATGCACGTTTTCCCAGCTAGAGGGAGAGTCTCTGTATGTGTATGTAGATAGGTTCAATGACTTATTATCCCAATGCCCAGACCACGGTATAGAGGAATTAAGGCTAGTTCAAATTCTCTATGACGGTTTAGATTATGCATCTATAACCTTGGTCGAGTCTTTGTCAACCGGAGGGTTCGACAGTAAGACTCCTGCTGAGGCGATGAAACTTCTGAGGGACATCGCCGAGAAGACCCAGCAGTGGGAGAGTAGTAGAGAGCCAAAAAGAACAATTCTTCTAGCAAGAGGAAATGTTAATAGGGTAGAAGGATCTTTCGATTCAAAGGCCCAAATAGAATCCTTATCTAGAAGGCTAGAACTGGTCGAAATGAATCAAGCTAGTAGTTCAGAGCCCAACCAATTCGAAGATCAGGCTTTTGCTCTTTAAAATAACACTAGATTTGATAATCAGAGAAAGTTCGACCCATATTCGGAATCTTATAACCCTGGATGGAGAAACCACCCGAACCTTTCCTGGTCGAAAGGCCAGGATCAAGGTCAGTTTAGTAATGCTAAATGTCCTCCAGGCTTCAGTTATAAGAATTCGGCTGGTCCAACTCATCCCAGCAATGACGAAAAGAATGAGCAGAGATTCCATACCTTAGAAAAAGCTATCTCTAGTTTACAAACCCAAGTCAGTGACATTGCTGTGGCTCTGAGAGAGCGAGAACTTGGTAGGTTCCCTAGTCAACCCGAACCAAATCCTAGAGGATCCAATGGAATGTTGACTGGTGAGAAATCATTCAGTCATGTGAATGCAATTAGTACCCTTAGGAATGGTAAGGTAGTGGATAACAAGGTAACTAGGCCTGATAGTGAACAAACTGTAGTTCACCCTGACCCAATAGTTGAAGAGACTGATAAAGCCTCTGAAGAGCCTGAGGCAACCCCTCAGAGAACCGATTTTATGCCTAGAGCCCCATACCCAAGGTTGTTAGCACCTACTAGGAGGGAATCCAATTTTAATGAAATAATGGAAGTTTTTAAGAAAGTCACGATCAACCTTCCATTATTAGATGCAATTAGGCAGATTCCTGCTTATTCCAAGTTTCTGAAGGATATGTATACGCGAAAGCAAAAACTTAGCTACATAAGAAAGCTTTTCTAGCTAGTCATGTAAGTTCAATTATACAGAGTAGTACGTCCCTTAAGTACAAAGACCCAGGTTCCCCAACCATAGCTTGCACAATAGGAAACTACCGGGTAGAAAGAGCCTTACTCGATTTAGGAGCAAGTGTGAACTTACTACCGTACCATGTGTACCTTCATCTAGGACTAGGCGAGTTGAAACCGACTCAGATGACTCTGCAGTTAGCTGATAGGTCTGTGAAAATCCCTCGTGGTGTCATAGAGGATGTTTTGATTGAAGTGGATAAATTTATTTATCCAGTGGACTTTGTTGTGCTTGATACCTGACCTGTGCCTGATCCAGAGAATCATATACCAGTTATACTAGGTCGCCCGTTCTTAGCAACATCTAATGCGATCATTAACTGTCGTAACGGTGTTATGAACTTGTCTTTTGGTAATATGACTATTGAGCTGAATATCTTCAACATTAGTAATCAACCACCTGAGCTTGATGACCCCACTTTAGAAACCGTCAACATGATAGAGACCCCAGTTCAGGAGTCATTACCAAACACTTTGATAGAAGACCCGTTAGCAAAATGTCTAGCCCACTTTGGATTAGAGTTTGATGAGTTAGGCCCATCAGAGATCCTACCTGTGATTGTAGCTCCATATTTGGATAGTGACCAAGAGAAGAGGCTAGTAACCGTGCTTCAGGACAGTCAGAAAGCCTACCATAGCGGATATTAAGGGAATTAGCCCAACAGTTTGTATGCACCAGATCCATTCAGAGGAGGAATCCAAACCGTCTAGGGAGATGAAGCGTAGGCTCGACCCATTAGACGATCCATTAGAGAAATGCCTAGCAAACTATAGAATTGATGGCGATAATGATAGTGTTATTAATGAAGTGAGCACTTTGTTATGTTCTGCACCACCAGATTGTAATTTAGAAGAAGCAATTGACTATTTTCGAGAATCTGACGATCCGGAAATGAGGGAAATTGTTATTAGTCTATCTAGAGACACTGAAAACTCTAAGTTTGGGGGTGACTATCATTCTCCATGTGCTATACCATTAACTCTTAGGAAGGTCCCTAGCTTGGGACCTGACATATGCACGTCTGCCATTGTACAAAATCATCCTCGAGCTAGATCCAATGATCCTCCTGTTCAGAAAAAAGTTCAGTTGCCAAAAACCCATCCTCTGGTCGATGTGGTTTACCTAGATAGGGATCAAAGTATGTTCAGATTGTTTATCTTCGTAGCTTGCTGCTGTTTACTTCTACTGTGGGGCACACTATTTGATTCAGATGACCCACAGTTGTTCCGATTATTGTTATATGATTTAAGGGGGTGACTAATTCTTTTCTAGTCTGGCTAAAGACTTTAAACTTAGCACTTCTTGGGAGGTAACCCATGCTCAGGCAACACGGTACTATCTTTCCTCATTTTATTATTTTTGTCCAGTTCTTTACTTAGAAACATTGGGGACACTGTTTAGTTTAAGTTTGGGGGTAAGGGAGACTTTTTTTGGATTAATAAGATTTGGAATTTAGAAGCATGTGAACAATTCAGGGTGACACTAACCACTCTAGGTAGATGGAAACTTAGCCATTTTGCTATAAGGATTGGTGTGCCCAGCTAGATGGTCTATTCATAAAGGAGACAGAGTTCAGGTGTTAGAAATAACATGAAGTTGTCACCACCATATCACGTTCTGTTTTATTTGCAATTTTGTGTTTCTCTGAGAGTATTGGTGGGTCCTAGCATCGACATGTTAATTAGCACTGGAATGACATTTAGTGTGTTGAGATCATGCCCCACATGAATAATACGTTAGTGTTTTAGAGTTGTGTGTGTGGTCCCCGTCTCCGTCGCCTAAGCAAGCGTGGAATGCAGGATCCATGGGAACACACATGTATTAGGTGTCGAAAAAAAAAAAAAAAAAAAGTTAGAAAAAAAAATTGAGAAAAAAATAGTTTTGGTATTTAAAAGTTCTCCCTGTCTCCGTCGCCTAAGCAAGCGTGGAACGCAGAACCCATGGGAACTTGTAAATATTTTAGTTAGTAGTAACCGTTGAAAATAAATGGGGAGTATCTCGACACACTAGGTTTCATCTCGGTACTGACCTTCAGACAGATATGGGAAACATCGTTCGCCTTGGTCAACATTTGCGACCTTCTACAGTCTACTTTCATCTTCTAAGTCTTTTCATGTGATGTGTGGATAGATAACTGTCTGAGTAGAACTCTGTTGTCTTAGATATGAATTTTAGTACGCTTGAGTTAACACTCGTGTACAGTAATTGGACCCATAAAGGGTAATGGTACCTATAGCCGAATATCTAAGTAGCCAACTAACTAGCTTGTTTAGTGTCTATCCTTAATCGTTCACGTGTTGCTAAGATCTAGATCCAGGTTTTGTGGGTATACCTCTTGTAAACCCTCACGAGACAAAACTCGTCCACTAGGGACACCTAGGGGTTTAACGGCTTACTGCATATGCTAAATGTAGTCGCGATTCCTGCGAAAGTGAGTTAGGATTTTTACTTTATTTTTAGAGTAGTTTGCTCGAGGACTAGCAAAATAGTAAGTTTGGGGGTATTTGATAGACACATTTTAGTGTCTAAATTGCACCTTAATTTCTAGTGAGTTAGTATTCGATTTTGCATATCCAGTGTTACAGCTCTGCTCCTGTTGCCTTAGAATTTGAATACTCCTGTTGCTTAAAGCTTTCTGTTACAGCTGAACCCTGTTCTGTAACATTTATAAACATCTATGTTCAGCTGTTACACCATTATTTCACTTTGTAATTGATATTTTGAGCAATGAAGAGATCTTTTGAGCAAGTTTTCTTCACCATGGGCTAAGTTTATTTACTGGGATGATGGATAAGGTAATTTTCTTAATTTTATGTGATTTAATTATTTTCTAATAATTATTTATAATTCTTTTGTTATTAGAATTGCATAGTTTTAAATAGTGAAAACGGTTTTCTTTCAACAGTTGTGCTTTTGCCTGATGGATTATGCTTGGTAATTAATTTTGATAGTCCATGCTTGTGATTTACTTCTGTTTGTTAGCATAACGAAACCAATTTTGGCAATTACTTGTGCTTCAATTAATTTAAAAAGAATTATCTGATTAATCACATAGGTTGTTAGAATTACCTGATTCCTGATTCCTAGTCCTTTTAAAATTATTCAAAAATCATCTTTAGGTTATTTAGTCTTTTTCTTACTCCTAGAATTTTCTAGAGTTAATTAGAATCATTATTTTCTAAAATCATTACCTTCACAAGTTCGAGAATCGAACCTTTATTTACCACTTCTAAAATTACATCACTTATCAAATTCTCCCATATTTGCCTTTTGTTAGTCCTGGAGAGAAGTACCTACCTAAACTGATCTAACTCACTTTCGTATGAATTATGGTGACACTTAGCACGTACAACAAGCCTTTAAATCCTTAGGTTCCCATCGTGGACGAGTTATAATCTCGTGAGGGTTTACTAAAGATATACCCAATTTACCCCAACTCCTAAATGCTCCAATGCACAATCATCAGAAGTGCTATGAGGACATAAATCTTCTCCACCTAATAATAAGAAGTTAAAAGTACGAGAGAAAATACACAAATATCAAACATGCTTAATCGTCGAGAGAATATATGTTATGTGTTTAGCCAATACAAGTGAGTCTTCCGCTTACGAATAAAAAATATCCTGGAAAGCAACCAATAAACATTTTGGGGGTAACTTAAGACTAATGATGAATTAATCCAAGGAATTAAGTCTACCATTTAAGCGGTAGGTTTTAGAATTGTAGGAATTATCTTTTAGTCCCAAAGTTATTAGGCTTTAGACTTTCTAGTCCTCCCCTTTGAGGCCTAGTATTCTCTAGTCCAAATTTTCAAATTCAGGAACGTTTTATTCCTTTTTTTGACAAGTTAGTCCTAATGTTAATTGATACAAGAAAATTATATTTTCATAATACCTTAAACACCTTTTTATCCTTTTCGTATATAATCAAAGTAGCTAATAAAAATATCTCATTTATATTTTTGTAAGAAGAGAAAATGAATCTTATTATTGTGGAAGAGAAAGTAAATCTAGGGTTTTCTTCTTCTCATCTTCTTCTTCTTGTGGAAAGAAATTAATTTAGGGTTTTTTCTTTATTTTCTTCTTCTTCAACGTTATATTGTAATACTAGTTTCTTCTTCTTCATCATCTTTGATATGAGAATATAGATATAAAGTTTTGATTGTTGTTGAATGTATTTTTTTTATTTTCCACGATGAATTTGTAGGGCTTTTTTCAACTTCATCTTCACCCATTAATTGGAGTAAAAAGGTTAACTAAATCTTTAGTTTATCTTTATTTTCATGAATTTCTTCTTAGTGGAGAGAGAAAATAAATATAGAAAAAAAATTTCTTTTTTTTTTTGAAGCATGTTTTTTTCTCTTTTTTTGTGGAGAGACAAAGTAGATATAGGTTTTGTTATTTATCATCTCTTCCACGTTTGAATTCATCTTCATATTTGATTCGAGAAAATGGATTTAAGATTTTTGTTAGGTTGTTGTTGGAGGTATCCTTGTTAATGAGTGGAAAAGCTAAAAAAAGTGAAAAATGAAGACAACTTTTTATGTAGCAATCGTATTTGTGCACTTTTTAGTGCACCAATTATTCGATAAAGTATATTGTATTTTTTAGGTTCCTGTCTTTTTGTGTGCAACATATTTTATGAATGTGTACTTTTTGATACACTAGTTATTCTTTATGTAGTTTTAATAGGGCTTAACCCGTGTTGTAACGGCATAGGGACAGGTGTTTGATGATTTGTATTCATCCATGCTTAATTATCCCAATTGTGGGTGGCATGAGCATGGATTTAAGCTGAAACGCATTCATCGGATTGTTGTCCACGAATTATAGTTGTGGAATTTTATACCTTTATATCTCTGCACATACAATAGATTCACACTAAACAAAGAAATCCAAGAAATAAAGTATATCTATTGGAAATGATTGTTAGTTGCATACGAAAAATCCAAGAGATAACAAGCGAGGAGTCGTAGCAGATAGACTCTTAAGGAAGTATTCAACAATTGGCTCCTAAAAGTGCTTGTTTGATGAATATCCAACGTACATGGAAAAAAAATATATGATGAACACTATTTTTTGGAAATATTCTTTTATGTCAAAACATTGAATAACAATTGAAAGTTTGAAACTCCATTACACGCCAACACAGGTTACTCATTTGTTCCAATGTAACAGTCACATTACATATGCAACCATAACAGTATGGTTCCTTGTGTGTGCAGTAAGAGAACAAAAAAGCAGATTACAAGCACATGAGGAGACTGCTAGGGAAAAAGTAAAAATAAAAAAAATAAAAGTAAAAATACATGTACTATGTTCATTCTCTTCAAAACTCTACCAAATACAGTGTGATTACTATCTATCCATGGTGTTGCTTGGTTATAAAGAACTGAAAGCCATTGTTGTTTTGCCCAGCATTTTCGATTGACAGTGTGGAAGGTCTGTCATACCTTAAATTGCAAATTGGAAAAAGAAACCATTCTTATATATAAGATCTTGTAAAAAATAAGAACCTTACGCTAATAAATTAGTAAGTGATAAGCTCATTATCATAAGAAAAAAATAATTATAGTTTCAATAATAATTATGTGAGGTATGTTAAGCTTTATACAAAACTAAAGGACAAAACTAAATTGGACCAGTAGATATCGACAAACATTAAACACCAACAACAACAATACATCGGCTTGAATATATTGCCGAAAAATCTATCAATAACACGTTACCACAGGTCAGCAAGAGCACTGAGAAGATAACTATGCATGATGGTTTTAATATACACCTAGTGAGAAACAAAGAATAGGTTACCACCTTGTTAGGACTTGACACATCCGGTACAGTTGCTTGAACAACCTGCACAAAAAATTAATCCTTAGTAATGTACATTAACATAGAAGAGGTAGTTATTGTCCATTGAAGGAAACAAAGTCCATTAATAAATACTTAACTACTTTTTAAGAAGACATTGTCATTTACATCTCTCATAAATCTCCATGTCTTATATCAAATTTTAGTGGTTTTATAAGCTACATTATTCACTGTCTCATTCATCTTTTCGTCTATACACCTTCTTTCACTATTAAAGTTTCCAACTTGACTCAGTTTAATAACACCTGGAAATACAGAGAATTTGGCACAATGGAGAGATAATCTTTTAAGATTGTATTCTAAGGAATCATTTCAACCAATTACACATGGATATAACATTAAAAATGATTCTTACACAAAACATATGCATTTGAATAGTATGAATAATATGAGAGAAAGATTGCAGTTCAATGCATTGTAATCAGAAATACCTTGAAGGTGAATTCCTTAGTCCCTGCTTGGACTGCATTAGCTGCAGACAATACAACAGTCGATGCAACCAGCGACAGTCGACTTAATCCTTGGTGTAGATGGTTGGTTTTTGATAAGGATAAAATAGTAAATTACCTCTCAAGACTCTGGTCTGAGAAATACTAACTTTTAAAATTATGTAAAAGAATTCTTGGGTAGGCGCCTATCCCTACTCTCTCTCAGGCATATATCCTTGTCCTCTCTCTATATGTCTAGCCAACATATACGATCAAATTAATGAATAATCAATATTCATCACTACAAAAAAATCATTAGAACAACACTGGCGCACACAACAACATTCTCATATGTTCTATGATTTTATATTACAAACCTCAAGCTCCTAGATGTATTGCACACTAGTACAAAGCAATATTGAGTATTATTTTTGGGTGCGATATTCTACGGCTGAATCCCCAAAATTACCTCTGTTAATATTCATGTTCAAATTGAACAATATTAACCCATTTAAAATATATATATATATATATATATTACTAAATATATATATTTAATTAGAGTGTCACAGCTGTGCTTAAATTAAATGTCAAAATTATGACAAATATAATTTCAGAGCTTCTACTAGCAAAATCCCACCTCAATCACATTAATCCCTTGCTCAAAGAGACAACTAATGCAAAACAAGTAAAAATAATTCAATTTAAGGTTTTGAAAGACTTGATTTGCAACACTTATAAACGTGTCAAAAAGTGTGTCAAAATTCTCAAACCCTAATTAGGGTTTGAAAATAGAGTCATAACACTTGCAAATGTTATAAAAAGTGTGGTAAAAAGCATCTTCCAACCCTAATTAGGGTTTGAAAATAGTTTTGTAACACTTCTAAACGTTGCAAAAACTGTGTCAAAAATTTCAAACCCTAATTTCGAACATAAAGGGAGCTAACCCAAATTTTGAATATGTCTTGCTCCTCTTGCTTGTGCGTGTTGCTTTCTAGAGCAAGGCCTGCACGAATTCACTTCTAGCATGGACATCATGCTTCTCTCCAAATATTTGGTATTTTACTATTTGCCCTCAACATGTGAGGCTGAGCAAAAGAGTAAAATATGAGCTTCTTGCCTCTGGTCAAGCTCTTTCAAACCATAATTTTCGAAGAGAGACGTCTTTACCTCTCTTTCTACCAACACACACGTCTTCGCCGAGCAGCTAAGCCTGCATGACTACTCTTAAGCCAAAAACTCGTGTGCTTATATTCAGAAGCCAAGTTTATACGACTTGCTGCTTGACAAAAAAATTGACAATTTTACTCTTTTACCCTCAACATGTGATGCTGGGTACAAAGAGTAAAATATGAGTGTCCTGCCTCCTATTCAAAAATTAACGTCTAGTCTCTTATCAAACTTCTCGACGTCTTGCTTCTCATTAAAAATTAGGATTTTACTTTTTTACCCTCAACGTGTGAGGACGAGTACAAAGAGTAAAACATAAGACTCCTTCTTCTAGACCAAATTTGGTCTCTTCTCTTCACGTAAAGTCCAAAGCTTGGTCTCGTCTTCTTCTATTCACGTGAGGACCAGGTTTGGTCTTCTCCTCATCTTCACGTGAGGACCAAAACTTGGTCTCCTTCTTTCTCTTTCACGTGAAGACCTGGACGCTCCTCCTCCCTTCACGTTGTTGATGGTGGATTTTTGACATAGGAGAAAATTGTAATATTGCTTTTCGCCTAGCTGCAGAAGCATGAACTAAATATGTATAAATTTATCCTGCATCAGAATTATATACATATTGCTATGTTACACTCCGCAAGAGAATTCAGAATACATATTCAGCTCATGGCTCAATTAGCTTTGTATCTTTTTATATATTTATGCACTTTCAAAATTTCAGGGCTTTACCAAGCTAAACCCTCGCTATTTCATGTACATTTATATAAACCATTTGTGTTAAACAAGCACTAATTGTACAAAACTGCAGAATTTCAGAATAGCGGATACCCCATATCTGGATAAAAATGCTAATTTAGATGTATACCATCTAATTGCAGAGTCGTATTAAGCATAATCTCAAGATTGCAAACTTCCACGGATGTATCTCTTAAATATGTTCTGAATGCACTGCATAAAAGTTAAGCACAATGCTAACATTAAAATCTCATCCGACTGAGAAACTCAAAATAGATCATAAAAATGGCCACGACATTAACGAATGTCAAAGCTAGTGGAGCACAGATAATAACAATGGCACTAGCAAGTACTATCCTTGGTGAACCTTAGCCACAATCCCAACACAAATAAATAGCACATGCATATGTGCCAAAAGGCCAAGAAAAATGCCAAAAAGTCAAGAAACTAACAGAGGAACAAACAAGCACTAGGAGTGCTGCTGGTAGCACTAGTATTGGCGCTAACGCCTGTGCTAGCATAGGCGCTAAGCAATTAGCGCTACTAGCAGCACTAGCGTCCGTGCTAGCACAGACGCTAAGCACTTAGCGGTCCCAGCAGTGATGGCAGCACTCCTTCTTCCCCTTTGTGAGTCTTTTAGCTCTTCAGCTCTTCACTCATGCACCTATGCTCGTGTCAGTCTTGCACAATGAACTCATGCGTGTTTTGAGTCTACGACTGCACTAACTCGACGAGATCAAAACATAATACAGGGATAAAACATGGGATTTTGGTCTGGCGGTTATAGAAACATGGGAATAACAACATCCCATGAGCACAAAGTTAGAAATTAGTGGGAAGACTGAAGCAGTAAATGGAGTAGTGGAATAATGGTTTCTCGAAGATTCCAAGGCGGTTAAGCCATTAAACCCACGACTTTCACTTATCCACCTCTTCACTATCTCCACAATTTACACGGAAACGTGTGATCTCTATACTATTATAAATAGGCTCCTTAGACCATTTGGAAAACATAACAAGATGACGAATCTCTCAAGTTATGTTACTTTTCTCAGTAGTTCTACAACTCTACAAACAATACAATACGTTCGTTTCCTTCAACTTTCTTTGCTTCCCTCCCCTAAGATCAACCCATTTTCTCTTATTGTGACCGAAGCAGAGCAGAACGGCTACTATCGTGGTTTAGGCTTGCTCTGTACAATTTTGATTTCCGAATCTAAAAAAAGTACTTCTACAGTATATTGTTTTTCATATAATCAATTTTTAGGTACTAACAATTGGCGACCAAAGTGGGAGATCAATCTCTCGGTAACGAATCCAATATTTCAATTAATCGGAATTTAATTCTTCAATTTTATGAACAATGGTGGATCTTAGGCCAGGTTCAGCAACCAACTCCAACTCAAGTTCAACAGCCACTACTGATACAGGTAATGTCATTGGTTGGACTCCAGAGATCATTCCTCAAAACACCACCACTGAAAATACCAAAACTCCTCTCCGTAACACTAAAAGTGTCAAAGGCAAAAAGCAGGCGTCACCAACTATAGCTGATTTGATGAAGCAACAAGAGACCCTAGCGGAAGCTCAAGTAGACATGGTCACCACTCAGCAAGAAGTTCTTACTTTCCTTAAGACTTTAACACAGCAGTTAACACCAGAGCAACGTCATCATCAAATGAGACAAGTTATGAACGCAAATGTTGGCGGCTCCAACGCGTCGAAAGCTAATACTCAGGATGACGATGAAGAGCGGGTTATCACCGAACGTGTACTAGAGAAGAGTCAGCCGTAACAAAACTTCGTGACTCACAAAGATTTGGAAAAACTCTTGCAAAATCATTGAAAGGAAAATGCATCCTCATTCCATCAACACCAACCCCCTTACCCAATAGAAATTCAAAGAATCGTACTTTTAAACGGATATTCGTCTCCTCCATTCTTATTATATGATGGTACTGGAATACTCGAGAACATATTTCTCGATTCCTGGAATCATTAGAGTGCATGAATATAATCAAGTATTGTGACTCAAGGAGTTCTCTTAATCTCTTACAGGGAGAGCTTATACTTGGTACAAAAACCTCGCTCCTAACAACATCTCTTGTTGGTCTCAGATGGTCAACGCCTTTTACAAGAAGTATTTTCTTGTCTCTGAAGAAATCACTCTTTTGGATTTGGGAAGAATACTCTAGAGAAACAACGAGCATCCCAATGAATATGTGAAGAGTTTCAGGACACAAGCACTCGACTGCCATGACCAGAATATGACTGAACAACAATTGGTGAAGCTTTGCATCAATAATATGATTCTTGTTTATCATGCTTTATTAGAAAATTTACGATTTCAAACATTCTAGAAGTTACATGTTTCCGCCAAGAGATCAGCAACAACTGCTCATCCTTGTTAGAAAGAACAAGACCTGTCAGAGAAGAAAACCATGAAGACACCCATGGAAGTAGACGTCAAGTAAAAAAACCATATTCTACCCATCACTCCATATAAGTTTTCACTAAAGAAATGGGTAAGAGGAAAGAAGCACCTCAATCGGCATCACAGGCTAAGCGTACTGCGTCAGCCCCGGCAAAAGCGCCAACATCAGTTCAAGGACAAGGCTCAGTCAAGACTCCGCGTCAGATACAACAAACCAAGACGGATACAAAAATCCCAGATTTCCCCTTTCCCACGGAGGAGGTCCTCGAACTATTGGAATTATGGATGCAAAATGGAGCTATCAAGTTGTCGCCTGTACGACACCCTCCAACTAAGGAAGACATGTCAAACCAAAATACTATCACTTCCACAGGTTCGTCAATTAGCCCACCAGCGAATGCAATAGCCTACGACGTATCTTCAAAGAAAAATTCGACTCAGGGGAGTTATGCCTCGGGGCTGAAGGTGTGCACAAAGACTCTCTCCCGGTTAGGATCTTCACTCTCACTAGAGACTCAGTCAATAGGAATGTCCAATCCATGATGGAGCGTATATACGAGCTTTTATACCTTTCAAAGGAACAACGAAAATATATATTTATTGACCTCAGTCGTGTTATAGCGGGTAAGCGTCTACTCTTTGATGAAAAAGCTATTATGTATCCCAAGTCCACTTCAGAAGATATAGTCATAAAACACAATGAGAAGCTTAGCTGGGGACTTCTTTCCACTGCTTGCCTCAAAGATACCAAGTTCGAGCAAAGTCTAATCGACGCGGGCACCAACGTCAATATCATCCCTATCAAGACTCTGAGAGATGCGGGAATTTCCAGGCACGAAGCCACAAGCTCGACTGCTGTAATCAAAAATTCCGAAGGAAAGTCCCAAAATGCTTACGGTTATATCACTCTTGAGGTAAAAATGAGTAACACACAACACCTACCAAGTTCCACATTGTCAAAGAAGATACAAGTTATGACATGATTCTAGGACGCCCATGGGTCTGTAGCAACAAGATGGAATCAGGTGTAGCTCCTTCGCCAGCATCAACACTGCCAAGACTCTCAAATAAGCAAGCAAATCCTGAAGATTGCCTATCAGACGAGTTTCTCCGTATAATGAATCTGGATGTGAAACAACTTCCAGGAAAGGACACGACATCATACGTCCTTAGGTTTTGCACACAAGTAAGTCATATCCAACCAACTCCTTTGCAACCATCAATCTCACGTCCCATCAAAGCTTGGGGACTTGACCCGGATATCGACCCTACTCTGACTCGGCGATATGAATGGAAAGCTGATCCTTTTTAAAATTTTATCAAATGGGTATGGATTGTCTCTACTGGAGATAAGGAAATTAATGACTCATCCATTCAGAAGACATTTCATGAAGATAAAGGGCTTGAACTCGATTCCTTCCATGTCGGATATACGATGGAGAAAATTACAGCCTCTCCTGAAAAAGAGCCGTATCTTATCACTGAAGCCTTTATCGGCGGTTACTACAAGCTTGTCAATACTGACAAGCCGGAAGGAGTGGTCATACACGGAAAATATCTTAAATCTCACAACGCTTAAAGCAGTCTACTACCACCCTACAACATTTCACTGTTTCATGCAATATTTGTAATTCCTCTAAAATGTTTGCAATATCTTGCATTCATATTTAGGATTTCAATTTATTAATCAAGCAAAGTATTATTTCATTCAATATATATATATATCCTAACAAATCATCCAAAAATCCCCACCTACTCAAAATCCCAAAAGATAAAACCATAAAAAAGCCATATATCTCAGAAAACCTATAAAGCTCAAAAAAATCTAGAGAAAGTCCTTGAAAATTGGTTCAGGACCTTCGGCATATGTCTTCTCCATATGCTCAAGAGATTCAGTTGCAAGCTTCAAATCCAGAGAAAGCCTAACAACTTCATCTTTAGCTTTGGAAACCGTCTCCAAGTTATAATATACGGCTTTTTCCTGCAAATGCTTTTCGATAACTTCTAAATGACGACAAAGTCATGCTACATTAAGCTCATCTATTTCAGCCCGGAAAAAGCATCCTTCCATTCTTGAAGTACCATATCAGATATCTCTTTACAAGGGAGATAAATCATCTCATGCACAGAGACACATCATTCTCCAGAATACGGTTGTTCTTGGGATTACCTACAAAGAAATGGCCAAACTTCTTCCATATTTTGGTATACAGTTCAGCGTAGGCAGACAAGACAGTGAAGCCACCAATGCACACATATCCAAGTCGAGTCCTTTCAAACCTGAAGTCAAAGCTAACTCCAGCATTTGGGTACTCGAGCAGAGCAATATCCTCCATATCAACATTCTGTGCAGTAACGCCACCAAGAGTGTTTTCTTCAACAATCACATCTAGAAGAACTTTCCCATGATTTCGAAGTGGAAAAAATACATCATCTGTGACATGACTCATGGTAATTCCTAATTCTTCACCTGTAAGTTCATCTCTCTGGTCCAGCTCATTCCCCCTCTAAAAAGTAGAGACATTATAGAAATTATGTCTCAAGCATAAAGAATTGAAGCACAAGTCATGGAAGTCATAAAATATGTCTATTAGCAACCTAAAAATTTATTAAAAGTGTTTTGGTTCATGGAATATGTTTAGAAGAGATACGGGTTGTTTTGCAAAAAACGCCGGCAAAAACATTTTTTTACTACCCTTCAGAGGAACTGGAACTGGCGCTAAGGAATCTGAGGGTGATTTATATACCAAATGATTCATATGTATATATACGACAACATGTTAAAAGGGAACGATAATCGGAGAAGTGAGCTAATAAAGGCAGACAAAACGGTCGACTACATGATAGCTGAAAACCTAATAAGTTCTGTCTGGAAAGTTCTAGATGCTCGGTGTCAGGTCTTTTTCACCTAGCAAATGGACTCCAAATTTATAAATTCCTTTTGGATAATTTATATCTATCTCTTATATAAATAAAGAGAGGTCAAACAACTCATTCGGGCATCGTATGAAGATTCTACGGCCGTTACGGCAAGAAGACCTGAATCTGAATTTTTCTGACAGCAAAAATCGCCAAAATTTCACATAAAATCATGGATGGTTCTACATATTTAGTGGTTCAAAATTCATAATCAGACTATTATGATCTTAAAATGATGAAGTAAACTTACTTGGAGCTGTGACAAGTCATCAGAATCAAGAGGCATCTCGTAATACGACTCGCCACCAAGTTCTTCGTCCTCGAATTTGGATTCTTTAATTACTTCAGTATAGGATGATATTTTAGGTCCGTTATCATATTGGACTTCTTCTTCAGTACTTCCAACCACAATAGTACTTCTCGATACCAGAGTTTCTGTGTTGCTAGTCACCTGAGCATGATAATTATTCGTAAGAGTCAGATTCCATTAAATTCAGAGCGAGAATTTCTACAATTCATGACTTTTCAAAAAAAAATTACTTATAACATAAGGTGCTGATAATCCAATCACAGCTGGGACGCCAAACTTGAAAGGTTGAATATTCAGGTCACCTTGACGAGTTATGCTCCCAGACTATACAGAGGAGTTTGTCAAGACAAAACAAGCTATGCTTTGTACGAAAAAGAAGAAGAAGAGGAAACCCAAAGGGGTTACCTTTTTCAAAGGACGGTCTGCACTTTCAGGCATAATAACCCGTGGTCTCTTCTCTCCAAACCGAGCAACGATATTCGTTACAATATCAGGTGCAAAGTGTTTTGGGAACCATGACTGCAAGGAACGAATCAAACATTTAAGTAATGAGTAAACAAAAATGATGGTCAAATTAAAGGTGAATCGAAATACCTCTGTCAAATTGACAATCGAATCATACTTCACTAAAGAAGTCATACTCAGGTTTGGCCGATCTGCTAATTCCTTTTCAAAAGGCACACCATGCGCACCAAAAGGCTCACTAAAAACGAAGCTCTTAAGAAGGGTGAGTTGTGCACTCCAGAAATCAGTATATTCACCAGTGGCACGTCCTCTTCTATTAGCCTGTAAAAAGGGAATACTTTGACCAGGAATGGTATGTGCACCCTCCGATTGATGAAGAAAGTCTATAAAAGGCGCCCTGGTACGGTAACGAGGAATACACTGATCAAAGCCCATTTTCCGAGCTTCTCTATCAATATTGTAACTGTGTTGAACATAATTGTTGCCACGAACAACAAAGATGTATCCTGGAGTACAACTAATCATAAAAGTGGCTTTACTAACTACAACAATATTACTTTCATCACTCGGACCAGAATGTATAAGAATATTAGGGCTCTCAGCAAAAGTCCCAGAAAGAATCACATGTGGAAGCTTTGAACCCCAAGGTCTGAAATTCACCTTCTTCTCATTATCCATTAAACTAATAAGACTAACAGAAGAAGGCTTCTTCTTACTCAACAAAGTATTCTAGCATACTCCATCTTAGTACTCGGATAAGAAGGCTTGGTCTTTGGCGCATATTCAGGAAAATTTTCCTGAAACCAGGCTTGAATAAACATAACAGTGATAAAAGACTCTATCTTGGCATGACCATTAGAAACTCTTATGTCACAAATGAAACTATCTAAATGCGAGTATAACGATCCAAGAAACAGATTAACAAGGGGGAAAGTTTTTCCACTAGCGAGCACAACAACAAGCGGGACAAGTGAAGATTTCACTTGACCACCAGGAAAATCTTTAAAAACATCTCTGGAAAGCCAAAGTAAAAGGAATGCAGCAATGCATAAAAGATCGTCAACGGTGCTCGTACTTCCGTTCCACCAATAGTCATCCTAAGATAAATAATTCTTATTGTTGCAGCGAATGGATTTTCGTAATTCTTCTATTTACTGAACAAGGGTGATACCATTTTTCTTCTCTTCGTCAGACCACTCAATTTGAATGCTACCAATAACAGGTAGTTGCAGCAAGATCGCCACGTCCTCTAAGGTGATTGTTAATTCACCCCAAGCACATACTGATGAATGGACCGGACCACACCAACGAGAAGCAAATACAAGCAGACCTTTCGTGTCCTTGAATATGTTCAAAGTCTCAAACACTTTCACGGCATGGAATATCTTAGCATTTTCTAAAACCAACTTCACCTGAGGATTCTTCAACATAACTTTAGCCCATCCTTTCCATTCATACTGAGGAGTTTGGAATGTCTCGAAATAAACAAACAAAGGCATGTATTCCCTTCTCTACAAACATCACCTGACAAGAGTCAGTGGAAAAATATCTTGACGGAGATGAGTGTTATTGATGTTTGGGATAAAATTTCCAACATAACCAGGGCCAGCAGCCTCTTCAAAAACACCATCAAAGAGCTTATCATGAATGCTGAGCATATTGTCTAGAAAAATAACATTTGAATTCTCGCTTCCATCGTGAATAGAAGCAGTGGTGGCATTATCTTCCTGATTGATAGACATCTACAATTGGTTCGAATAATATTCATGTCAACTACTGGGCAATCATGCACAAGGTTTGGTTCTATTTTGTATATATATAGTACTGATATGCAAATACGTGCTCATATATGTGTAAATTAACACCAATATCAAGGAAAATTGCTTTAAACCCAAGCGTACCTGGTTGAAGCTTAACTATGTTGCAGTGAAGTCAATGAAGAATTATCACAATCAGAGACAACAATTGTGGAATTGGAGTTCACCTGCAAGATGATATCAAGAGAAGATTATTGTCAAATCAATATTCTGCTTATGCAATTGAGTCAATAGCTTTCTCGGTCGAATGTGGGATTTGGATAAATAAATTCATAATATATTTCCCACAAACTACCAAGAATTGCAAGAAAAAAAGGAAAAATTTAAGGTGAACTGACATGGACTAGTGTTTTTACAAGAAATCTCTAGCCAGCCTTCCCGCAATAAGTCTTTTCTTAACACTAATCGTGTTGTTGCTAAATAGAAAAGGTTACTCCAACAATTTTTTTGTCCTCAATGCCCTCACATCAAAAGAGAAAAAGGGGAAGAAATATGTGAGTACTTGCTCATGTAAAATAAAAATATACGAGCAACTGTTCACGTAAAAAAACATTACTTGGTCGGTGCCGGAAATCGTCCGGAAACTGACTGACGTTGATCGAATCGTGGTGGCACATGCGGGAGGAAGATACCGCTGCTGCTGACGAGAGGAGAGATAGGGTGCAAGCGTCGGTGTTGATAGAGAGAGAAAATAAAAATAATAATAATACGAGTTTACTCCCTTTATAGTAATTGGTTTCTAAATTCAGGTCAAACAAGGGTTTCCTCTTGGAAATCATGATTTCGTGCAGTACACGGGTCAATTTTATTCTCTTCACCACACAAAATCAGCTATACTCTACTCATTCATGCTCTACAGATAATATTCTATCATTCTACTGGTACAATTACATCAACTATTACTCCTTCAGCGATTATTCAACAGTATTGGAATATCATTGAATCAGAATTTCTGGTAACTTCCGAAAACTAAGCTCGTTGATTTATTTTTCTTATGTCAGTTTAAAAAAAATCACCATCTAGTGCATACCACGAAGTATTACTGTTCCACGCTAATCAGGGGACTTAATGTTGACGGTGGATTTTTGACAAAGGAGAAAATTGTAATATTGCTTTTCGCCTAACTGCAGAAGCATGAAATAGATATGTATAAATTTCTTATCCGACATCAGAATTATAAATACATATTGCTATGTTACATTCCGCAAGAGAATTGAGAATACATATTCAGCGCATGGCACAATTAGCTCTGTAGATCTTTATATATTTATGCACTTTCAAAATTTCAGGGCTTTAACAAGCTAAACCCTCGTTATTTCATGTGCATTTATATAAACCATTTGTGTTAATCAAACACTAATTGTATAAAACTTCGTACATTCAGAGTATAAAACTTCGTACATTCAGAATAGAGGCTACCCCATATCTGGATAAAAATGCTAATTTGGATGTATACCATCCAATTGCAGAGTCGTATTAAGCATAATCTCAAGATTGCAAACTTCCACGGCTGAATCTCTTAAATATGTTCTGAATGCACTGCATAAAATTTAAGCACAATGCTAACATTAAAATCTCATGCGACTGAGAAACTCAAAATAGGTCATAAACATGGCCACGACATTAACGAATGTCAAAGCTAGTGGAGCACAGACAATAACCATGGCACTAGCAAGTGCTAGCCTTGGTGAACCTTAGCCACAGTCCTGAAACAAATAAATAGCACATGCATATGTGCCAAAAGGCCAAGAAAAAGGCCAAAAAGTCAAAAAAAATAACAGAGGGACAAACAAGCACTAGGAGTGCTACTGGTAGCACTAGCATTGGCGCTAACGCATGTGCTTGCATAGTCGCTAAGCAATTAGTGCTACTAGCAGCACTAGCGTCAGTGCTAGCACAAGCGCTAAGCACTTAGCGGTCCAGCAGCGACGCTAGCACTCCTCCTCCCCCTTTGCGAGTCTTTTAGCTCTTCAGCTCTTCACTTATGCACCTATGCTCGTGTCATTCTTGCACAACTAACTCATGCGTGTTTTGAGTCTACGACTCCACTAACTATACGAGAAATCAAAACATAATGCGGGGATAAAACATGGGGTTTTGGTCTGGCGGTTATAGAAACATGGGAATAACAACATCCCATGATCAGGAAGTTATAAATTAGTTGGAAGACTGAAGTAGTAAATGAAGTAGTGGAATAATGGTTTCTCAAATATTCCAAGGCGATTAAGCCATTAACCCTGCGAATTTCACTTCTCCACCTCTTCATTATCTCCATAATTTTACAAGGAAATGTCTAAGCTCTTTACTATTATAAATAGGCTCCTTAGCCCATTTGGAAAAAAATAACAAGATGTCGAATATCTCAAGCCCTGTTACGTTTCTCAGTAGTTCTACAACTCTACACACAATATAATACATTCGTTCTATTTAAATTTCTTTGTTTCCCTCCATTAAGATCAACACATTTTCTCTTATTGTGACTGAAGCAGAGCGGAACGGCTACTATCGTGGTTTAGGCTTGCTCTATACGATTTTGATTTCCGAATCTAAACAAAGTACTTCTACAGTACATTGTTTTTCCCGGAATCAATTTTTAGGTATAACACACATGAAGACCAAAGTTTGGTCTCCTCTTCTTCCTTTCACGCCTTAACTTGGCAAATTAGAGTTTTAACAGAAACCCTAAGCTGCACTAGGCCCCTCACGAATATTTTCGTATCTGGCTTCACATACAATCTTTCGTGCTCAACAGCACACACTTGTTTCTACAAAATAAACATGCCAATGCAAAATTGACCAAGATGGACATACTATTCCATATCAATAAATAAACACATATTTCTAGTCTGCTAGACTCATCACCTAGTCAAGCAAGACACATTTATTTTATTCTGCTAGACTCACTAGTCAAGTCAAGCAAGACAGACTCATTAGCTAGTCAAGTAAGACGAGTCTTCAGTAAAGAGACCCATTGACCAGGTCTTAATCGACTTAACATCAATAGTGCTTAATGCTAAAATATTTCACGAGACATCAAATGCCATAAATGGGGGGATATTAATTAGGGTTTTGGTCTGGCGGTCTACGGCACGTGGTGCAGCAGTGTATCCACTAAAAGGGAAACTCTGAAAAGATCGATAGCAGTTGAGTAGAGGAATGGCGAGTTGAATAACCAATTATTCAACCGCAATCGAAGTGGAGAGCAGTTGTCAACACCATCTCCACTTTCACCATTTCACCACTACTCAACCATCGATAGTTTCTTCCAGAAAAGAGGTCGAGTGGTTATAATAACTATGATATAAATAGATGTTCAATTTATTGAACAAGAGACGGGACATTTTTAAGCAAGTTTTACCACGAGAACAAGTCTGAGTTTTACAATCAAACACAGAAGAACTCGAGCACTCAAGTGTTCATAGATATTTACACCAATCATATCTAACATAGTCTGATACTCTGACCTCATCCTTCTCTTGCTTCCCTCCCTAAGACCAACCATTCTACTTCTCATTTTGTTACTGAAGCAAGACTGGAATGGTCATTGCTTGATTTAAGCAAGGATTTTACAGATTAATCTCTCGAATTTAAATAAAGTACTTCAATAGTACAAATGTTTTAAAGATTTACGAATTGTCACCTGCTCACCCAACTTTTCCTAAATTAGCTTTGAATTCGTTTTTCCCCACAAATATTTTTGGCGACCACAGTGGGAGATTAATCTCTCATTTGCGTTTCTCAATTTCTCAAATTTTTAATTTAACCAGTTTCAAAGATGGTTGGTCTCAGGTCAGGGTCGGAGACTACTTCCAATGCCAATTCTACTAGTACTAGCGCTGGTACTCCTGGCAGTGATCCTCTAGTTACTAATGTTGACAATGGTACGCCTCCTCCATCTGAGCAAAACACTGGAGAACCAACGGATGAGAAAACTCCTCCAACTATTGTCGATTTGATGCAGATTCAAGAAACTCTTGCAAGGACTCAAACAAAGATGGCTGCAACACAGAAGGAAGTCCTCACCTTTCTCAAGACCCTTACAGAGAAATTAACACCAGCAGAGCAGACTCGAAATACCTCTGAAGCAATTGTTGATGCCAACACATCAAGGGGTCACGTTCAAGATGAAAATGAGATTTGTATTCTTCATAATCCAGCACTAAAGATAATCCACCAGCCTAACTTTGTTACTCGTGAAGATTTGGAGCGGCTTATCCAACGTTGCAGAAAGGAGAGTTCATTTGCAATTCATCAACACTAACCTCCATATCCATCTGACATACAGAGGATCCCTCTTCCTATGGGATATTCATCTCCTTCATTCTCACTTTATGATGGAACAGGAAATGCTCGTGAACATATTTCATGATTTATGGAAGCATTAGGACAACATGAGTACAACCATATGTTGCGCCTGAGAAAATTTTCTAAATCTTTCACTGGAAGAGGTTACACATGGTACAACAACCTTGCTCCTAACAACATTTCTAAATGGTATGAAATGGTTAATGCATTTTACAGGAAATACTTCTTTGTGTTTAAACAAGTTGCATTGTCGGATTTGGGAAGAATGTTTAGCGAAGTAATGAACATCCCAATGACTATGTCAAACGATTCAGAGTTCAGGCCCTTGATTTCCATGACCCAAATATGACTGAATTCCAACTGGTAGAACTCTGCATCACTAGGATAATACCAGTCTACCGTGCTTTGCTAGAGAACTTGCTCTTTCAAATATTCTCTGAGTTGCATGAAGCTGCCAAGAGATCTGCTACTACTGCACCTGCTCTACTAGAGATGAAAAGACCTCCTGTCAATAATGAAGTACATGAGACTCGTAGCAGTCGGCGTCTAGCTCAAAGATAATTTAACACACAACCATCTGTAGGTGTCGTGATTGAAGGAAGTAAGAGGAAAGTTCTAGTATCGGAACCACATCCCAAGCGTGCAGCACCAGCACCAGTTCCAACTTAGGCACCACAGGCAGGCCGACCACCTCAAAGATCTAATCAAGCAATTGCAGCTCCACCATCGGCTCAGCGTATACAACAACAACCAAGAGAAACCCCAGCAACCACAGAACTCCCTCTTCCAATCGAAGAAGCAATTGAGCTTTTAGAAGCCTGGATTCAAAATGGTTCCATCAACTTGCAACCTATTCGAAGTCAACCAACAGAGCAAGAAATGGAAAACCCTAAGTACTTTCACTTCCACGGGTTTGTTAATCACCCAACAAGTGATTCCAATCTCTTGAAGCAGATATTCTAAGAGAAGATTGAGTCACTAAAACTGGACTTGGGGACTGAAGGAGTGCATAAGAATCCTCTCCCTATCAGGCACTTTACTATATCTGAGGATCATTGATGGAGCGTGTATGTGAACTTATATACCTCTTAAAAACGTAAGGCAAAGACTTATTCACTGCTCTTAACCATATTGTGTCTGGCAGAAGACAACCTCCACCCAATGAAAGAAAGGCACGCACTGAGCCTACACAGATGAGCAAAGATGGAGAAAAACGTGGTTGGGGAATTCTCATTGCTTCTAGACTTAGAAACACTAAGTTTAATAAAACTCTAATTGATGCAGGAACTAAAGTTAACATCATCCCTATCAAGACACTCAGAGATGTAGGGATCACATGCAATGAAGCTGTCCATGCACCTAACACCATTCAAGACCCTGAAGGAAAGCATGTGAATGCATATGGTTACATTAATCTCGAAATCCAAATGGGTTCTGCATGTGCTACCACCAAATTTCATATAACAAAATAAGACCTAGGATATGAAATGATCTTGGGACGTCCATGGCTCCACAACAACAAGATGAAAGCTACCAAGACACCATCACTCTAAATCCACTTCAAGAATATGGCTCAATATCTCACCAGAAGTTTGTGACAGGTGGACCTCTTATGTATTTGGAAGAATATCAAGACTTGGCAGCTATGAAGCAAGATCCAAGACAAAGTGAAACATCGTGTGTGGAGAGGTATCGTGCTCAAGTAAAACTTACTGAACTCATCTTTTTACCACTTAATGTCCCTCATACCTATTATAACTAGGGACTTGATTTTGCTGGAAAACTCAATTCTACCTTAGTCAGGTGTTATGAATGGATAGCCTCACCTTTTCAGTATTTTGCTAAATGGATGAAGCAAACTCCTCTTCAAGTTCAACATCGTATTGAGTCGTTCTTCACTCATCTGATGTCTAATCATGGTAAAAAACATCATGATACTTTCCTGTAACACTATGAGAATGTCCATATATGCCACAACACCACTCTAAAAGAATTCCAACACGCCCCTGGAAGGCTAGTACTAGCACATAGATAAAGGAAAAACCCTACCAACAACACATATTTAGAGCTAAGCCAGTAAGACTTAATGTTTTTCAAGTAGGAGACTGGGTTATCAAGATGGAAAATCAGTAGAAGCAGCAATACATGAGAAGTGTCTCAAGGCATTTGGTGTCCGAAGCATCCAGGGATATTTATTTAATTCATTGTAATTTCAATTCCTTCAAAACGGATGCGAGACTTTGCATTCAGTATGAAACTTCCTTTTCAGTAATTGAATTTCAATCTTATTAGTTCAAAAATCCCTGTTGATTCAAATATAAAAATCCTTGCAATCATGCCTACTAAATATCTACTCATTCAAATCCAAACCAAATAAACAAAATCAATTAAGTCTATCGTCTCTTTAAAAAGAAAAATAGAAGCGAAAGGTAGAGTCTAAGGGAGACCGGCCAACAACGGTTCATCCTTCTTAGAGAGGGTCTCGTTCATATTTTTGAGAACATCTTTCTTCAAATCCAACTCCTGGGCCAACTTTTCAACCTCTGCCTTCTCTTGCTCAATAAGGTCAGAAGAATGGAGTATGCCTACTACATCATGTGACTCCTTGACAACATCAATTCTAAACTAAGTTGTGTTGAACTCAAGTCAGTCACATACCTCCAGATAATACTCCCAATTTGCAAACATCCACTCAGGAACAGTAGCACTGGTCATAGTACATATTTCATGTATAGAAGGAAGTACTTAATTCATACGAAAAACAAGCACAATGGGGTCTCCATATTTCTTGGTAGTTGCAATGTGACCATATTTCTTCCATATCTGGGTATAAAATTCAGCGTACTACGCTAGAACACTAAAGTCACCAATAATCATTTGGAAGTGCCTTACTAAGTGGAGGATGAAAAGGAAGACCTGCACCAAGATACTCAGACACCACCATGGTTTCTTCAGTATCTGTAGCATCTTTAATTTGGTCTTATACATCAAACATCATGCTGGAAAGGATTTCTTCTGGTTTCTAAGAAGAAGAAGTAAGGGTTTTAGCATCTTGATCCACAATCAGCACTTCATCAATGCTACTACGCCCCTCTCTACTTTCGCCCTGTAAAATCACCAATTGATAAAAAAAAAGTGAAATTCAAGATCCAACAAGGATTTTCAGGATACAAGTGTATTAATTATGTAAATATACTTCGTGAAGTATTCAAATTTTAAGCAAATTAGCCTAGAGGCTTAAAAACATGTTTCCGTAATAAGCTCATCAGAGGAAATTTCATGTTATCCTGCACAAAGTCGCGATCTGGGAGCAATTGTTATAAATTTAGAGATGATTTATATATCAAACTCTTCGTACAGATATCCTCTACAACATATCATAAAATCACATCAATAGAACAAACAAGTTAGGAGATATGATCAAAACTCTCAACTATCTCCCATCTGAAAAAAATTCTGAATCTTTTCTGAATTTTTACTGTTTCGTCTTTTTGAGGCTCTAAACTACCTTAAAACTCAAAATTTTCCTCTCAAGGAGGTACATCATTGTCTGGTCATGAAAAAGTTGGGGTACAACATCGAAAACGAACACCGTATAAGGATTCTACATCATTTTCAGTGCAGATAATATTTCTGAATTTTTCTAAACAACGAAAATCACAAAATTATTCATGTTTTAATGCAAGTTTTCATTCATTACTTCTTTCAAAGTATATTTCTAAGTGATTATAAGGTCAATTCAAGAGGAAAATCTTTACAATCACACCTACTAAACAATTACTTATTCAAAATCTAACAAATCTATCAAAACAAAATAGTTGTGCTAAGACTAATCAAAGGACTGAGAGTCTGAATCGGAGTCATACTCGTCATCACCCTCTTCATCATATTCTTGTACTTCTTCAGAGCTTAGGTCTTCTACTTAAGAATTCTCTTCCGGACCTGCATCAGAGTCTTCTTCTGAGTTCACGTTAGAAGTTTCATCATCCATAGGGTCGATTGAACCCATATTCTTATCAAGATAAGCATCTTCATCACATTCAACTTCGAAATCTTCCTGAGCCAACTGCTCAGAATTTATATCCGGAGAAAAAGGTTGAGGCTCGTGTCCTACATGTTTCTAATCAGAAACATAGTCCTCAGCATCAGAATCAGAGGTTATACCATCAACTTGAACACCTCGTTCTTGTTGGTCACATTTTTTTAATTTTGGCATTCATCCGGGCATGTTGATCCCGTCGGTAATCTCGGAGCTCTTCATCTTCAGTATTTTTCCTTTTTCAATTTCTCTCGATGCCTGGCTTCTTCTTCAGCATTAATCACGGATGTGAAGTCAACTGCAAGATTACGTGCCATCCTCAAGTCATCAAGAGACTTACTCTGCACAAGCTTTGTAACCTCATCCAGAAAACTGTCGGGTTCGAGCTGAATTTTATTGGGAGCAACTCTCTTCATTCTCCTGCTTCTATGTTTTTTCCCTTTGTTTGAGGAGTCAGAATAATGATTTCAATCAGAAGCCGTCATTATCTATTAAAAAACACGAACAAAAGATAGTGATTATAATATCAATAATAAAAGGAGTACATAGAATAGCTATTATGAATTAAACTTACTAAAAACTACGAGCCGTGGCTAAAACTGAAGATTATCCTACTTCTGAAGAACAATAATGAAGCTAGGGTGTAAAAGGAAAAGTGACAATGTTCTCAGCTATCAAGATATGTGTACATATAAACATACGTATTATAGTTGAGACAAAACAGGAAACCCTAGTTTTATCCTAATCAAACAAGACTCATCTCGCATAGTAAATATGGGTCTACTATGACAAAGAAATAGAAGCAACAGCTAAACTAAGCCTACCCTCACAAGAAGTAAGCGATGCTTCCAATGATAAGAGGGGAAACGTGAGTATCAACTCACGGCAAAAAAAAAAAAAAAACGAGGTTCACGTGAACGTTTAGTCAGGTAAAAAAAATAGTTTTCGGTCAAACCCTAGTTTACCGTAAACAAAATTTGATCGCAAGATTGATGTTCTTATGCAAATAAAAGAAGGTTAATGAGTTCATACAACAGAACTAGACTTTAACGATGTTTTTTTTGATTCAAACAAGTATATGAGAAGTATTTTGAGAAAATACATGCAAAAAATCAATCAAGAGTCGTATACTTATATGTGAAAGAGACGATTTAGAGCTTACCTTGCTATTAATGATCGTGGATGCTATGACAATCAAGAAGACGATGATATAGAAAAAAAAAAGTTTTCCCAGTTGGTATAAAAGAAGGGAAGAATAAAATTTCTTATTGTATCAAACGAGTACATTGGTTTCGAGAGGGGAACAAACTTTCTTATTGTCCTCCTTCCTATTCTATTCGCCCTCTCAAACTGTGTTCGTCCATACACACCTCATGTCCTCGATCAAGAAACATACGTCCAACCACAACTCATCAACTATCTAGATATCTTCTCTCAAGGCTTCTACGCCCAGACTTTATTCTAACTTATGCAACCAACTCCATCTCTTGGTTTGCTTATCTTCAATCGAACCTGCCTCATCAAATTTTTGACCAAGCCTGATTCGTCTAGTTTCAATCAAAATCTTTTTGTTCGGTTACACACTAGATGCACACGCTTATCAATACCATTAAATTTACCCAGACGTATTTCTCTACTTCAACTTCAAGTCGCGCTCACTCGTCTACACTCAAACAAAGTTGTCCGCCTCTCTCTCAAAGGTCAAGTTTGTCTCGCTGCCATCATGTCATGATTTTCCGCCTTCTTACCGATTTGTACTTCCCTCTCTTAACATGCTAGACGGAATAACTCTAGCCTAGTTCACTTGATTCATCAACTTGAACCCCAAAAAGTTGCGTATGTCTTGTTTCTCAAGCCTCCGCCTCATGGTCCGTCCACCTTCAATCGACTTACTGCTTTCGCTCAAGTTCAATCAAGCCTGCTTTAAACCGAATACTCTTTTGTCCAGCCACAATACAAGATGCACACTTCCTTCGACCTTAGCAAACTAATATGGCCAGCTCTTAAATTCGTTTGTACGTCAGGCTTCAATCAAAAGCTCCCTCGTCCACATCAGGTCTAGACGTATGCCTACCTCAACATTAAAGACGTGCTCACTCGCCTATTATCAACTATGCTTGTCTGATCAAGAGCTTTGACAACAAATCATTACTAGCACGTCCAAGATGGTCTTCTAGCTAACTACTCAAAAGTTCAAAGCAACCTCTACTCCTCTGGTAATATCTAACCATTGAAATGTCAAGTTACTTTTTTCGTTTTATCTTCCAGGTCACCATCTAGTGCTTACCACGCAACATTACTTGTTCTGTGCTAAGCAAGGGACTTAATGTAGATGGTGGGTTTTTGACAAGGATAAAATAGTAAATCACCTCTCAAGACTCTGGTCTGAGAAATATTAACTTTTAAAATTCTGTAAAAGAATTCTTGGGTAGGCGCTTATCCCTACTCTCTCTCAGGTGCATATCCTTGTCCTCTCTCTATATGTCTAGCCAACATATACGATCAAATTAATAAATAATAAATATTCATCACTATACAAAATCATTAGAACAACACTGGCGCACACAACGATATTCCCATATGTTTTATGATTTTATATTACAAATCTCAAGCTCCTAGATGTATTGCACACTAGTATAGAGTAATATTGGGTATTTTTGGGTGCTATATTCCACAGTTGAATCCCCAAAATTACCTATGTTAATATTCATGTTCAAATTGAACAATGTTAACGAATTAATATATATATATAATTAAAATACCATAATTTGTTTAAATTAAATGTCAAAATTGTGACAAATATAATTTCAGAGCTTCTACTAGCTAAATCCCATCTCAATCGCATTAATCCTTTGCTCAAAGAGACAACTAACGCAAAATAAATAAAAATAATTCAATTTAGGGTTTTGAAACGCTTGATTTGCAACACTTATAAATGTGTCAAAAAACGTGTCAAAATTCTCAAACCCGAATTAGATTTTGAAAATAGAGTCGTAACACTTGCAAAAGTTAAAAAAAGTGTAGCAAAAAGCATCTTCCAACCCTAATTAGGGTTTGAAAACAGTTTCGCAACACTTATAAAGGTTGCAAAAACTGTGTCAAAATTTTCAAATCCCAATTTGGAACATAAAGGAAGCTAACCCAAACTTTGAACACGTCTTGCTCCTCTTGCTTGTGCGTGTTGCGTTCTAGAGCAAGGCATGCACAAATTCACTTCTAGCATGGACATCACGCTTCTCTCCTTGGTATTTTTACTATTTTGCCCTCAACATGTGAGGCTGAGCAAAAGAGTAAAATATGAGCTTCTTGCCTCTGGCCAAGCTTTTTCAAACCCTAATTTTTGAAGAGAGATGTCTTTACCTCTCTTTCTACCAACACATACGTCTTAGCCGAGCAGCTAAGCCTGCATAACTACTCTTAAGCCAAAAACTCGTGTGCTTCTATTCATAAGCCAAGTTTATACGACTTGCTGCTTGACAAAAAAATTGACAATTTTACTCTCCTCAACATGTGAGGCTGGGTACAAAGAGTAAAATATGAGTGTATTGCCTCATATTCAAAAATTGACGTCTACTCTCTTACCAAAATTCTCGACATCTTGCTTCTCATTAAAAATTGGTATTTTACTCTTTACCCTCAACGTGTGAGGACAAGTACAAAGAGTAAAACATGAGACTCCTGCTTCAAGACCAAATTTGGTCTCTTCGTCTTCTCTTCACGTAAAGACCAAAGCTCGGTCTCCTCCTCTTCACGTGAGGACCAAAACTTGGTCTCCTCCTTTCTCTTTCACATACACCCCTCCTCCCTTCACGTGAAGACTAAAGTTTGGTCTCATTTTCTTCCTTTCACGCCTTAACTTTGCAAATTTAATTTTTGACAGAAACCCTAAGCTATACTAGGCCTCTCACGAATATTTTCGTATGAGGCTTCATATACAATTTTTCGTGCTCAGCAGCATACACTTGTTTCTACAAACATATCAATGCAAAATTGACCAAGATGGACACACTATTCCATATTCACAAATAAATACATATTTCTAGTCTGCTAGACTTATCAGCTAGTCAAGCAAGACACATTTATTTTATTCTGCTAGACTCACTAGTCAAGTCAAGCAAGACAGACTCATTAGCTGGTCAAGTAAGACAAGTCTTCAGTCAAGAAACCCATTGAGAATGTCTTAATCGAATTAACATCAGTAGTGCTTAATACTAAAATATTTCACGAGACATCAAATGCCACAAATGGGGGGGTATTAATTAGGGTTTTGGTCGGCGGTGTACGACACGTGGTGCAGCAGTGTACCCACTAAAAGAGAAACTCTGAAAAGATCGATAGCAGTTGAGTAGAGGAGTGGTGAGTTGAATAACCAATTATTCAACCGCAATCGAAGTGGAAAGCAATTGTAAACACCTTCTCCACTTTCACCATTTCACCACTACTCAACCATCGATAGTTTCTTCTAGAAAAGAGGTCGAGTGGTTATAATAGCTATGATATAAATAGATGTTCAATTTATTGAACAAGAGACGGGACATTTTTAAGCAAGTTTTACCACGAGAACAAGTCTGAGTTTTACAACTAAACACAGAAGAACTCGAGCACTCAATTGTTCATAGATATTTACACCAATCACATCCCGCATAGTCTGATACTCTGACCTCATCCTTCTCTCGCTTCCCTCCCTAAGACCAACCATTCTCCTTCTCATTTTGTGACTGAAGCAAGACTGGAACGGTCATTGCTTGGTTTAGGTTAGGATTTTACAAATTGATCTCTCAAATTTAAATAAAGTACTTCAATAGTACAAATTTTTTAAGGATCGACGAATTGTCACCTGCTCATCCAACTTTTCCTAAATTAACTTTAAATTCGTTTTTCCTCACAAACACCTGGCATTCATAAAGATTCTATGTCAATCTCACACAAAATTGTACATCACAAAGCAAAAGGAAAGAAATAGATAATTTAGAACCTCATAGTGGGAATGAAACAATGTACTAAGCTTTTTACATATTCATCAATGCTGCCTGATCAAGTAAAAGTTTAGTACCTATTGGTATGTGTTTTAGACAACCATAAACTTGTTTAGCACCGATAGAAATCCTGATGATGCAAGATTTTGAATCAAGCTCTAACTGATAAGAAAGTTCCTGAAAATCAAAGATCTTTCAGGGTTTGGATCTCTTTCTCCATATCGAGCTCTATCAAATATATACTACAAACTCTTCCATTTGTTTTATATTCAGAAAATAAACGGGTTAATGTTTATGAACAACATTTGTTTAAGGAAAATTACTAAAAATTCAGGCATCCTGATGCCATGAAAAAAGAGCAAACAGAAAACAAATAGGCTCACTATATCAGAATTAGTGACCTATTTTCCATATGGATGATAATCCATTTAAAATCCTTGTGTGCACATTCTATGAAGTACTATACCTATTCTTACATTGTTTGTTCGTATTTGTGAATACAAAAACAAACTATCTCTAGAAAATATCATAACGGTTTACGATGCACATACATATATCTAGAATCCTTGTCTCCATGTCTAGAATTCCACTGCTCTGAAATGGTTGAGAAGAGTTTTACCTTTCATCAGTGACTCAGCCTCCGCACCAACCAGTTTTTCTTCTGAAATCATGTATTCAGTAACCAGTTTCGTACCCTTTGTATAGATAAGCATGGTCCTAAGGGTTGTCGAGACTTACTTGAGAGATAAAGTCATTATGTAAGTGGATGAAATCCTCAAAATTTCTGCAAAAAAGGCATTACCTGATTATACTTGGCTATTCGTTCACTTCTGCAGAAAGGTCCTGTTTTGATTTATAAAGTTGATACCTTAACTGATGCTAAGAATATAAACATTTAAGTTACTAAGTAAACCGTAGGATTAAGAAAACTGAGATGAAATCTAGGAGGGAGAGAGATCACATCCACTACTAAGAAAAAAAGAATATAGCTTGTCCGTCCAGTGACTCACCAAACAGAAATAACGGTACAGTAAGAAACCTGTACTTTGGATTGATCAATTGCCTTAACTTAGCTCATTTTCTACATACATAAACTTGTACTTTGGATTGAACAATTTCCTTAACTTATATGCATTATGATTGATTTACAGTAGTTCTTGGAAATCATTGAGTCGTTGACGGTTAATACTGTCACAGGCAATTGAAAGAATTGGTAAAAATTTATCCAAGGTGAATGATTTTGCCTGGAATAGCATCCAGAACGGGTCTTGTATGGTGATCCTCTCATTTGAATTTGTCTTTCCACCGTATCCAAGAGATAACACATAAGTGTGGCAAGATTTGCAGACACCAAAGATGTTGCAAGAGATGTTTCAGTCCACTTTTGGTACTTTTCTGGCAGAGGTTTCTTCACCCTAACATGCACATGTAGCAAATAGTTCCCATTTCAGATCCTGAGATTACCATTATGCTAGCACTCCAGTTTCCAATAGTAAATATAAAAAAGAAAAAGATCGCATGAAGGGTTAGCTCACAGGTCAAAAATGCAGAAGTTTACTGCAATGTAAGGCGTTATTCCAATAAGAAAAGGTCCAAGGCCATTATAGAATGATGGTCCAAGGCCATTAATGCAACCTGCAAACAGTTTGTAAGAAGAATTATTTATCTAATCATCATTTGTCCATTAAAGAATTATCCAAAATGGTAATATTTACCTGGGACATTGTTCTACAACCCGGTTCAGCTGCTAACCTTAACCGTAGGACATCCAAAGGATATGTTACCTGCAAATGTAGACATAAGAATCTATGGAATTAGAACCACATCGGGAAAAAAAGAAGAGCTGACAGATCGGAAAAAAAAGAAGAGCTGAGGAGCAGTGGCAGTACAGTCGATAGATGGTCTCCCCTCATACACATAAAGAGAAGTAGCTATTATGAAATCATGCTTAACGAAGATACTAATCTTCTTTGCATGGAGGATAAACCTCTTAATGACTTTTGTGTCAACAATACGCTGCTCTGAATCAAGATAACCAGTTGTCTCATCTATCAGATATTACTCAATCTGCTTCTCTATATGTTTACCAATCCGTCCTGAACGGATTGGTAAACAAAAATAATGGTACAGTCTAGAGTACGTGAGTCGCGTTACGCTCCCACTTTGAGGTACATGTTGTTTTTCGACACTTTGACCAGTTGTTATAAACAACTATAGCAATTTGAAAACCTGAGTCTAAAATCAAAACAATCAAAAATAATAATTTTACATTCGGATAAGCAATTTTATCAAAAAATATTAGTGCATCCCACGGATTACAGATAAGTAAAATTCAAAATACCCTAATCAGATTTAACATTACCCTTAAAACATTGCATCCATACCCAACACTAAAGCATTCTAACAACAATCACAATCTCAAACAGAAAAAAATCAAAATTTCCAAAATCTTCTCTATTCACTAAACCCCAACCCAAGAATACAAAGTAATCAAAGCAAGAAACAAAGAAAAGCAATGGAATGGCACATAACCTCAACTGGATCAGTTCTTCAGGCTTCTCCTCTGAAACTTATAGTGCTTAATTAAGTGCGAAATTAGGCGGAACTTTTTAATTTCGATAACCCTAGGCGACATCCAAAGAGATAAGTTAACTAAAATTGCATCAAGCAATTGCTCCAGAACTACTACAAATTCGAAGAAACCTTTCAATCCTGATCTCTTTATGAAATATATATAGGTAAAGAAAATCAATGAACTGGTTTTGGAAATGGTTAGTAGGTTTTCATCTTATATTGAAACATTTTTTTTTGGACAACTAATAGTTAACAAACTCAAAGCTAGGTTATGACATCACGGTCTTTCGGGATCAGCTTCTGGAGATTAATTTCATTACATGGGGTTTCAAGAAACAAAAATAAAACAAACATCAAAAGAGAATTTCCTGGAGCAGAAAGAGTACCTAGAACATGCCACTATACATGTTGGTTGCTACTGAAAAGTAAAATTTAGCTTTATGCTTCAAGACATACCAAATGTTCTCGACAAAGTTCCACTGCTACGAATGGTGGGGTATTTAAGCTTGATATTGCAGAACGATTACTATTCCCTCCATTTTCCACCATTAGTGGTGTGACATCTATCCCATCCGCATAGTCTCCAGCATCAGGAAAAACTAACTAAACACAAAGCATCTGCTCTAATGATCCATAAACAATAATCTGACTGAGTGTACATTTATAATAGAGAGAAAAAAATGACTACAATCTGGAAGAGTACCTTAGTAATGGAGATACGATGACTAATTCAACCTTCTTATCAATACCACATTCAGTAATATGCTTATGCAAGTTATCCACCTGTTTAGCTAATGGGAAAGATGCTAAGATACATGTGAAGACTATCCAGAAGTGTAATATGAACTGTAAATGTTACAACCTTCGAACTCGTTTCAGCGTAAATTCTTCATATAACACAGGACAAAAGAAGCATTACCTGCTGCCATCCCAGAGGGGTAAGTTGAGGATCAAATAGTTCTTCAGATAAGTATGCATCATGATTCCTCTCTCCTTCTACATTGTGAAACCTTTGTGCGTGCCTAACCTGATAAACAATTTGATATGATGACCAATACATTTATTAGTCGAGAAGAACTAAAATATAAACAGAGAAAGGAAAGATGGTATGCAAAATTCAATACCACATGCAAAGTCTTGGTACAGTGCAGCGGAAATAGAGTTGTACTTGCCGAGCTGTCCATATCTGCCAAAAGATCAAAGAAGAAATTTATGGGTCAAAATATAATAACAAAGCTCCAAGAGAGCAAATCTTCAAATAACAAAGCTAGTTAAAATTGCAAGATCAAAATTCACCTTTTACAGGGAATCCTACTTTAAACATCACTTTTCGAGTGATTAAATTTTTAAAGTACCAGCATAATCAAACTACAGTCCTCATTAGTATCCTGAAAATCCAACCTCCAGAATTACACCTAAATTAAATCAAATCATGAAAAATTAACAAAAACCCAGACATTAAAAACCATCAAACCAAACAAATATCATCTAATAATTGAAATAATACTCTCTTTTCACTTCATGCATATCATTTCAAGCTTGCTAGGAAAAAAACACTGTAAATACCATCTTTTTTTCAGAAGCATATCATGCCCCTCTTATGCGGGATATGGAAGAGGTGATTCAAGAGATTTTGCAAAGAGGAAGAGAGGATTATAGAGAGATGGAAGAAAGGTAGAGTTATGTGATTCGTCTACTCATTGTTTTATAATAGACGATGGTGACTGTCTATTACGCCACAATCGTTGATTTAGAAACTCAATATAGAATCCAAACCATTATTTCCCGGGATAAATCATAACCCTTGAATATCTTTTAATCCTGGCCACTCTTTACATATCCCTCTCTAAAAATAAATCATAATCATTCTTTACACATCCCATAGACAGATTTTAGTCCTCTTTTCTCCTTCAAAACTCATCACAGCCGTTTTTATCTATCCTCAAATAAAATCACAGCCATCACTTATAATCCGACCTTGTTTTATATTCTTAATTTCTTTTCGTATATATACATTTTTCAGTGCACTAGTTAAAAAAGATTATATTTTTTTAATTAGTTAAAAAAAAGACCGTTTTGTGCACTTGTACCTTTTTGTGCATCAATTGAAAAAAGGACAATATATGTTTTTTTTGTCCACTTGCTCTTTTTGGTACACCATTTTGTTTGTGCACGTGTAATATATTGTGCACTAGAAGCCTTATATAGGAGCTTATGAAATCAATAGAGGAGTTTTTTTAGGATTCATAGTGATGAGAAAATTGGTTAGGGGGTGTCATAAGACAATAGTAAAATATTTAAGTTATTCTCCATTTAAAATTAAAATCTAATAACTAAATCAAAACCATATTATAATTAAAATCTTCTTTTTTTCCCCTTCCTCTCCTCAACTGGAATTCATATCCTATTCTAATTAAAATATTTTTCTCTTCTTTTTCTCCTATTCCTTTCCTCAACCATAACTTGTTCTCTTTTTTTTCTTCAATTGAATTCATTTCATCATATCCGATTAATCTACGATTCGACAACCCCATCTTTTTTTCCCTCTTTTTTGGGTTTGAAAAGTGTTAGATTGATTGAAATTTTAGCAAAAAATAGGTTTCTAGTTAAATTTATGTTTGGGAAACCCAACCGTAATTACAATTTCTGAAGCTGTTACATTTGGGAAATTATAAAACTCTACCATAAATTTTTTTTTAAATAGAGAAGTTTTTTCACGTTTGGGTTTATCAACCGTAATTTTAATATTGTTTGGTTTGTTTATATAAATCCAACCATGAAAAACCATGTTTTTCATTTTTCCAAGTTTTTACAGTTAGGTTAATCACCCGTAATATTTTTACAGTTTGGTTCGTTTTTTAAAACCTAATCGTAATTTTGTTACAGTTTGATTCGTTTTTTTTAAACCTAACTGTAAAAAATCCTGGATTTTCATACTTTTGAAGAAAAAAAATTGTATACTTTTTGGAAATTACGTGACCTAAATCAATCAATTTATTTATTAATCTAATTTATTAACTAATTAGATAATTAACACTAATTAAAAAGAGACATTTTGATCATTATGAAAATATTTGGGATATAGGGTTTTTTATTTTACTAATTGGTGATCCTATTTTATAAGCACCTCTATTGGATTCGTAAGACTTTATATGAAGCTTCTTTAAAAAAAAAGGTACGTCGAAAGTTGTGTGGCATACACTTGTGTGGACAAAAATAAATCCCAAACCAAGCAACTACACATAATAATATGCAGAGAAAATGGTGGTTGCACGGACTAACCAGTCCACTAAAATTTAGACTAAATTGTATTTTTTGTTCAAAAATAACCCTATAATCTCCACTTTTTAAATAAATCAAGGACTAATATGTACTTAGAGCATCTCCAACAACGGGTGTAAAAAATCCTACGTGGAAGTCTTATTAAAACCTTTGTTTATGAGAGTTTACACATATAGCAAAGATATGATCTCATAGCTAAAAAACTATCTTCAATAGTATAGGATTTAACCCTTAGAGCATCTCCAATAGAAGGTGCAAAAAATCCTATGTGGAGGTCTTATTTAGACCTTTTATTTATGGGTCCTACACATGTAGTAAAATGTAGGACCCCACAACTAATAAATTATTTATAATAGTGTATGGATTTAAACTTTAAAATCTCTTATTTGGTAAAATCTTAACCGTTTATTTTTATTTGAAATAATTATTAAAAAAATAAGGGAAAATGACATGGAGGGTTTAACCGAAAGTCTAGTTAAGACTTTCTCTAAAAATATTTGTATTTAATATGACATCCCTCATATTTTGTAGGACCTTTTATTGGAGATGAATTTATTTTAGATGGGGTTCTAAAATCCTATGCGTCATCAAAAAATATAATTTCCATCTTCTATTGGAGATGTTCTTAGGGTATCTTATCGTATGTGATAAAATCATAACCATATAATTATATTTTAAATAATTATTTAAAAAAATTAATAAAAAAATATGACATAGAGGTGAATCCGAAGGTGTAGTTAGAGCATCTCCAACATCAGGTGTAAAAAACCTACGTGGAGGTCTTATTAAGACTTTTATTTAGTAGATTTTACACATGTAATAAATATAGGACCCCGTAACTAATAAACTATCTCCAGTAGTATGTGGGTTTAAACCTTATAGTATGTTATATGATAAAATCTTAACCGTTTAATTTTATTTTAAATAATTACGAAAGAAAAACAATAGTAAAAAAATGAAATGGAAGGTCTAACCGAAAGTCTAGTTAAGACTTTCTCTAAAACCTCCATATTTAGTATCGCATCCTTCCTAGTTTGGTAACCATTGCAGATGAATTTATATTAAATGGGGGTCTAAAATCCTATGTGTGATGCAAAAATAATATTCCCACCCTCTATTGGAGATGTTCTTAAGATTTTCTTTAACACTTTTATATTTAGTATCTTATCCCTCCTAGTTTGTAGAACCTAACTATTGGAGATAAATTTATGTTAAATGAGAGTATAAAATCCTATTTGTCATGAAAAATTGATATTTCCACCCTCTATTGGATATGTACTTAGTGGATCGGTCAAAAATCAGGACTAACCAGTTCATTTGGACGAGACGAAACCGTATTTTTCCCCTAGTTAGCAATTCGGAATTTGACAAACGGAACGACAAACATAAGAGTATTATACAGTTTCGTCAAAGTCAAATTCAACCAAAAATCCGGTCAACGGTTTGTGATTCGGTAATAATTCGGAACGACATACGTACGTGTACAATTCTTTTTAGAGGTATGAGTTCGGCATACATTAACTTCTAATATATGTTATTTTTGCTATGGTTTAATGATAATGAACTACATTGACATATCCATAAATACGGGTTCGAAATCCTTCTGTATTCACATTTCCTAAAAGAAATTAGATGCTGAAAGATTAAAATATGATAGAAAACGGTGATGTGGTGAAGTATTATACGGGATGTATAGTTCGTTAATTTGTAAATACGCATATAATTCGTTTTAGGATAAAAATTTGCTGAACTAAGTCAGACTTCTATACATACGCATATGATACGTGTATAATACGGATTCGGAATAATTTTTATATAACTCGTGAATAATTCGGAGAATTACTGACAAGTATTTTTCCTTCAAAATTTTGGTGCTGGCCGTAGCCCCTCAGCCAACTCGCAGTTCCGTCACTGGTTGGATAGGATAATACACAAGAAACAAGAAGTACAGTAAAGAAGAAGATAAAATGGTGTGTTTGTTGTTGGAACTCGTTTAATTGCTGATTTCAAAGTTAATCGCATTTAGCGTAACCGTTTATCCTATGACCCTCTTTCAAATTAAAGTACTACTAGTAGTTTCTCTTCAGTAGTAACTAGTAGTAACTAGTAAATTTAGGACTTATCAATCCTAATAGAAAGCCCTAGAAACCACTTTTCCTATGTGATTCTCTTATACTCCATCCAAATCGACAATATCTTAGTTCTCAAATTTCTACAAGTTTCTCCGCGGGAGCTTGGATTTTGGCGTAAATATAAGTAAGTACTTAAACCTAGTTTGATTCTCTTGTAAAAATGAAACCATGATGAGGTTGATTGTAGAGTTATGGCACAAGTATATGTTTTACTGTCGTAGTCTTAATGTCATGGTTTAGGTTTTAATTGAAACTGAAAGATTGTAGTTATTGAGATATGAAATTTGGAGTTTATGTTGTAAATTGGTAGAAGAAGACATTTTTATATATGTAAAATGATTGGTTAAATTATTTGATTTTCTCTTAGTTTCCATTTTCTTCATAGTTGGAAACAAGTTGTTTTCCATGGTATTTTTTCGTGGATGGATGAAAATTGAGAAAGAAAAGTTAGATAGATAGAAACTAAACAAAAGAAGAAGTTGAATGTGAAGAGGATCTTCGAAATGCAAACGTAAAAATATAAGCATATAAGTGTGCAATATAGGGAGGAATGATCTTCTAGTCTACAAAAGTGTGATAGTTGGTGTGGCAAAGGGGAGGAATTTCTGCCGGAGGGGATTAAGATTTAGAAAGATGCAACACCTAGGATAAACTAACCTCTGAAACTTAAAGATGTAAGATCTTTCTCTAATCAGATAAAAATCATTGGTTCTGTTTTTATTTGTTCTGGTACTGTGGTCAATGTTGATTAGTGTTGACTGTTGAGAATTGATTTTTTTTTTCTTCTTCAGGAAATCACTTCTATAGAATCTGTTAGCCTAACAAAATAGAAAAAAGAAGATCTGAATCAATTGTGTAATTTGACTAATTATGTTTAAGTATGTAAATGGTTTGGACATCTCCAACGGAGACCTTCGGAGGCACCAGTGCGCACTGGTATCATAAGCCGTGTTGTAAACACAAAGAGAGGCTGAGGTTGACCAAGATTGATATGGGAAGAAGCAGCGAAAAGAGACTTAAACGGATGGAATGTGTCCAAGGAATTGGCTTCAGACAGAAACACATGGAAGTTAGCGATCCACGTACCAGAACAATGACTTAGGCAGTTTGGTTAAGATTTATTTAGGAGTAGCTTTAGAGGCTAGGACTCGGTTTAGCGGCCGGAATCAAGGAGTTTGACCCCTAGGGTTTGTTGGTATAATTAGTATCTGGATTATTACTAGCAATTTTCGTAGCATTATGTATTTTTATCTGGGTTGCATAGATACTTGTACGGGTATCCAATACCGATACGCATCGGATTCTACGATACGGCCTTTCCGAAAAACAGCCGATACGGATACTGGCCGATATGGTGTACATATAAGTTTGTAAGTGTGATTTTATGCTGTATTAGAGAACATAAATTCAGGGTAATCCTAAAATCACTCTTTGTGCACCTCTCTCTCACAACAATTTAGTCACATATTGCTAACAAACTTCAAACTTCCCCTCTCAACCCTCTTTATAAGAAGAGTAAACTCTTTCAATTTCTCTAGAAGCAAGAAACCTTCAGAAAATATTCAAAGGAAAAACTTGAAATAAACTATTAAATTCTCTAATAAGGCTTTTACGAAGAATCCGAGAGAATCGTATCGGAATCAGTATGGGTGCGTATCGATACGGGTACGTAACGTGAAGTCAGGTATCCGCTCAACCCAGATTTTTATTGTTTCTTTTATTTTTCTGCTTTCAGTTTTGGTAACTTCGACATGGGGTTCACTTCTAGCCTACCCCAACTTGTTTGGGATTAAAGGATTGGTTGTTGTTGTTATGTAAATGGCGGAGTATCATCTGTAGATTCCTCTTAAAGTTAAATACAAAACACAAAAAGAGAAAAACAGTTAGTTTTCAAGCTTGGTGATCTGTATACATTTTTATTTTGATATGTAAGTGTAATGTTCTTATCGGAAACCAAGTAGATTATTTTGTTACAGATTATGAACATTTTCTTAATTGAAGTTGAATTCTTCAGTATCCCCACCAACAGTTGAATGACCAACGACTTAGATTGAATTTACTATCAGTTAATTTATGCTCAAGCAAATTCAGTTAAATCATGCAGGATTTTTATCAATTTTGCTTTATAGGTACTTTGCACATTGGAATTCACACGCTGAGTATGATCAATTCCGGACCCCAATATGATAGATAGAGAATAGCTACACAAGTAAAATAAAAGAACGAACAGATTGCAATTGAAACTTTAACTTTATTTCTTTAGAGAAAGAGTTTTACAACGTTTTCCTTCAAGGTGCTCTCTGCCATAGGAGTTGTATCTTTCTTCTTCTTTTCCTCTAGAATTCTCTTACTAGTATTTTTTTCTAGTATTCTCCTTCTAATATTTTTCTTCCCCCTACAGGTACTCACTTGCACCTTATTTATAGGTTACCACTACTTCCATATTCTAGTCATTCTAGGAATGGAAACTCCCCTATGTTTGTAAACTTCTAAAAATAGGACTCCTAAGTTCTCTTTCTAGGATTATGAAACTACTTCTAGAATTACTTACGGAGGAATTCTTTTGTTTGTAAGCCCGGGTATAGGATATTTCAATGGGTCTATACCTAGAAACGGATGAGTTTATAGCTGAAAACTTTCAGAATGCTTTGTAATTTTTCATATTTTTTTCATTGATCAATGTTAGCCATTCATATGTCGTATTGAGATGTCCATTAGATTTTGTTGCTGTGACTTGGATCATTGTGCATGCTTTATACTGACCCAGAGTTCTTTTGGATCTTCTTTTATCTATAACCAGAAAGGCCATTGAGTTTGATGGTGTGACGTTTCGTTTACTTAGTATGGGTTTAGTGTGGGGAAAGCTAGCTGTTGTTTTAACAGGTGCATTCCAGGGTACCTATGAGATCTTTAGGCCCCTCTGAAAGTGTAGATAGTGCAAAATGAAGCTCTATTGATTTGTACTTAGGAGTAGGTTAAAGATGTTTCGTTTTGATTTTTCTGTGATTTATATCTTCAATACACTTTGCTTTCTGTTACATACACTTCTGGGGAGCTAGGTTCTTAACCTGCTTTCTTTGCATTGTCTTCTTGGTAGGAGAAGACATGTAGAAGCTAATTCTTTGCTTATCAATGCTTTGGATATTGAAAATCTGACTGTGTTCAAAATTGTCACCATCATTTGTTTTATCTTTTATATATCTATCCTGCTACTTTCATATATGAGATTTTCTTTTGTTTTTATTTGTCGTATTTGTTCTTTTATTAGGATCAAGGTTGATCAATATTCTCAAAAAAAACTTTCGGAGTTACCTTTAACTTGATCTCAGAGAAGAAACTTTTTTTTTGTTTTTTTTTTAAATCAGAGGAATCATAGATTAAATTAAACAATTTGGTTGATCAGCTGAATAATTTGCATGTTTGCATATGTGCGTAGAAAACACGTTCCTCTCAAGTATACATTGTTGTTCTGTATATTTCATGGTGGTTCTGAATTCTGAATGCTAAACAATTTCATTTTCTATATTGAAGATTCTGTGATGCACCCGTTTAGGTAATGTGGATACCTTACTATTGCTTTTCTGCAGGTGTCAGAAGGTTTATTGTTCTGATTGTTCAGGTCATGGATTTTGCTGAGCCCGTGATTTCAGAACATGAAGTGGTAAAAGACAATGTAGGGACAAGGAAACCCCGACTTCTTCTAGCTGCTAGTGGAAGTGTAGCTGCTATTAAATTTGGCCATCTCTTGCATAGATTCTCTGACTGGGCTGAAATTAAAGCAGTTGTTACCAAGTCATCTTTACACTTCATTGATAAAGCATCAATTCCAAAGGGTGTTGTTATCTATACTGATGAGGAAGAATGGTCAAGTTGGAAGAAAATTGGGGATAATGTACTGCACATTGAGCTTCGCAAATGGGCTGATGTAATGGTTATTGCTCCCTTGTCAGCAAATACACTTGGAAAGGTAATATCTCCTCTCTGCAGTATCTTGTTTGTGGAGTTTAATAATCCCTCCATTATATTGTAAGTGCAAATGCTTGTAGAATGGAATCAATCTCTTAACCTAGTATGAGTTCAAATAGATAAAACTGTGTTGAAGTGTTCGGGTTGTAAATAGTAATGTTGTTGAATTGAACAATGGCAAAGGCGGGATTTAAAACAGGTTTCGGCTATGTTAATTCTACATGAGAGACAAGTTGCAATCTGAGCCAAAAGTTATTGTAACTTTTGAGATGACCTATTAAAGATTTGAATCAATTTGTGTTATCATTATGTTGTAATTATTGAGGTGATCACCATGCGATTCTATTCCTTACATCGTTGTAATGATACTTTCCTGATAGTCGTTTGCGTTTTCTGTCATAGATTGTTGGGGGATTATGTGATAACCTGCTGACCTGTGTTGTACGAGCTTGGGATTTTAATAAGCCATTGTTTGTTGCACCTGCAATGAATACCTACA
>JAJJMC010001889.1:1941261-1962503 GCA_023531435.1 Papaver californicum | reverse complement strand
GCACCTGCAATGAATACCTACATGTGGAACAACCCCTTTACACAACAACATCTTGATGCAATCAGCGAATTAGGTATATCTTTGGTCCCTCCAATTACAAAGCGATTGGCTTGTGGAGATTACGGAAATGGTGCCATGGCAGAACCTTCTGTCATCTACTCTACGGTGATGCTCACTGTTGATTCCCGAGCACAAACAAATGGTAACATTGTTTTACCATAGTCATGGATTGGTGTCTTTCCAGAGTAAATAACAGTTTGTACCGATATGTAAGTTCTTACTAGGTTTGTTCATGTGGCCTCTCCAATCTAGTCCAGTTGGGATACTGTAATGTGATCAAACATGTTGGTTACTGGTTTCAGTAACTTTTGACAGTTTAAACTTGACATGTTATTGCAGTTTACTGCATGTTTATTTATATTTTCCCAATTTGGGGGCTTTTGCCTCTAATCTTCTATCTGTTGTACCTGGATTTTTTTTCAATAAGATTTCAATGATTGAGCCGAAAAAACAACAAAAAGCATGATCAAAACAAAAAAGCATTCAGAACAATATTCTGAATGATGGTTGTATATCCCGGGAAATTCTTCGGAGGTATAGTTTGATATAGGCTATGAATGTTAACCAGCTCATTAATGAAGAGCTCTCTTTGATACCCATACAGTTGAGGACATCATGAGGATTAGACTTCCTCTAAATGGAACTGGCAGATTAAGATGGGAACCCAATAGGAACGGGACCTTTTTTGTTAAGTCTGTTTATCATAGCATCTTCAAGATAAAAATGGTTTAATGTCCAGTAATCTCAATTGGAAATATTTTTTGGAAAACAAGCTTCCTCCTAGAATATTACATTTCATTTGGAAGTGTATTCAGGAATGCCTGCCTACCTGAGATAGGTTTGTTAAATATGTTAGTAACTGTCCTAGTCTTTGTCCCCTTTATAAGAGTAAGGACAATGGGTAGAGTGTTCTCATTCAAAGTGAAGGAGTTTCACCCAGAAAGAGTAAATTAGATTCTACAATGGGTAGTGAGGAGAGAGTCTTTCATCCAAAGTCTATCAACCACTCCTTCAATCGAAGGAGTGCTCGCCAATTTTCATTGGACGGGTGATCTTCAACCCTTTGGATCCCAGGCGGATGAAGTTCTCCAGTCTGGGTAAAAGTTTCATCCAACGACTTTGGTAGGAGTATCCAAAGGCTCTGATAGGTTTGAAAGACAGACGGGGGAACTTCACCTGTTTGGCTATTTTTTTTATTAAAAATAATAATTTTGAAAGTTAGACGGGGGAACTTCATCTGTCTAGTCTCTTTTTTCTCCACTGTCCCATAGTGCGAAAATCACTCTTTCACCTAGTCACTCCTTCATAGATAGAGTGTTAAAACACTCTATTCCATAGCCCTTACTCTAAGGTTGATGTTGAGAACTTACAACATATGTTATGTGAGAGTGTGGTCTCTAAAAGAATCTGGTTAGCCGCAAATCCTGTTTTAACTGATAATATGAATAGTATTGTCTTATTGGACTAGTTAAAAATAATTTCTTAAATAATGTTGCAGACAATATGGTTGGAATTGTAAGGAATTTAGAAAAAGTTGCCAATGTGCTTGGCATATATGGAAAGCTCGAGGTTCTCTGATTTACGATAATGTGCAGGTTAATGCAGTTGTTCTATCTAAAATGATTGATAAACACTATATTGACTGGCTTTTTTCTTTAATTATTGATGAACAATCAACTTTAGACAGGAATGCTGCAAATTATAGATTGAATTTACCTACAACAAACTTTTTAAGTTTAATTTTGATGTATCATACTATGATATTTCTGGGAAATTTGGGATAAGATTAATTTGTCGCAATGACACAAGTGGTACCAGTGGATTACGATATATTCTAACAACAACAGTAGATCCGGAGCAACCTGAAGCTTTAGCCCTGCATGCAGCTCTTCAATGGGCAATGAAAAAGGTACAAACAGATTGAAGTTAAAGGAGATTGTCAGAATATGGTTTACACTATCCATGTGAAAAGAGAAACAACTTATTAGATACATAACAATATTATAAAAGATGTCTTTTATGCCCCAAAAAAGACTAATAATATTGTACATCTGCTAGCAAAACATATTAATTTTTTATTTTTATTTTTGTCAAAAAGAATTGGTTTGTAAACTTCCCACGGTGGGAAGTTTATACTCAATCTGACATGTTAGATTCTTAAATTATGAAGGAGTGATTACTAAAAAAAGTAAAAAAAATATAGGCTATGAATGTCGGGTGGTCAATTGACCCGATATTTCCGACCGTAAATGCTAGTTATCCCGGTCCATATCTTCCAAAATTTTCTACTGTCATTGAGATAGTGGTCTAATGCTATAAAAAGGGCCATGTTAATCTCAAGGGAGAGAATGAAGGGGCTAAAATTTGACATCTTATGGGGGGAATTTATGGGGAAAGGAGTAGGGGAAGTGTAGCACTGCCGACGAAGTTATAAGTATGGATTGGCCGTCAAGGCATCGGAAGTATAAGTATGGATTGACCTTCAAGCCATCGATTGACCTAAAAATTGCGCGAAATTGTAGTTTGTTGGCTCCGGGCTTGTAGCATTGTTCCACTAGAAGTCATGATTCGCATGCTAGGAGCATACACACTCCTATGTAGCAGCTCTAGACAAACGGATAGATAAACGCTTGAAGGGTGAATACCTAATCTGAGGGTTAGTAGAGATAAGGGCCCTACTGCCACGCAGGAGTTTGTACTCCTTGCTTGCAGTATAACATATTATAACCAAGAGATACATTATATAAAGTGAGAACATACTAGGGCTGCACATGAACCGACCGGAACCGAAGAACCGGACCGGAACCGACAAAACCGTACCCCCAAAAAACCGGACCGAGGGTACAGGGTAAGGGTACAGGTACAAAATTTAGGAACCGGGTACAAACGGGTACAAGGTACAGGCACAGCCTAAGAACCGACCTGTACCGACCCAAGGAACCGATCAATATTAACCATTGATCTTTTTATGTTGATTTAATCTCCATCGTTGGTGAACTTCGGTCTTTTCCTTCGTTATTATCTCACTAATGTGCATTCAAAGGCTCTCTTCTTCGCTTCTTCTCTCACCCTCCCCATCTCAGAAAAAGAAAACCGAAAGCTCTCATCCTTCTTCCTATTCTCATCTTCCGTTATAAAACAATTATTGCCACCAAAAATTATTGGGGGTTGAAGAAGCATATTCAATCTATCATTCGTCATGCGGGTAAACTTTCCATCTCTCAGAAAAATCTCTAGGATTTTCTTTTTGCATTTTAAAACCCTAGCTTTAGCCTCTTCCTTTCATCACCCAATGTTTTCATAATACTCATTAACTTTGATCAAAATCTATTCGATTGAAAACCCATGTTCATATGCTATTATTGACCTAAATTTATCTGGGATAGGGAAAATTCTCATGATTGTTCAAAAAACATTGTAACCAATTTATACGAGGAAATTCAACGATAAGAAATGGTAAGTCAGTGCACATTTGTCTTTTTGTATGTTTCAGTTTCTTATGATTGCTTGATGTATGTTTTTTTATCAATTGCCAATTCATTTCCCAAGTATCCAGTCATGTATGTCCATCCACTCAGTGATTCAGAACCTGTTTATGTTTGTTTTTCTTCTGTTATGAATGGATTTTTGTCAATTTTAGAGGCTTCATTTATCATTTGGTAAACCTGTTTATGAACCTGTTTAAAATTTTAGAGGCTTCATTTATCATTTGGTGATTTTGGTCCATATATTGATACAAAACATGGTGCATGAATTGCTCTAACCAACTTTCATGCTATTACTAAAAATCCAGCAGGAAAAACCTGAACATATTTTGCCCAACCGCCTCATTTTGTAAGCATTTTTAGAGCCATATGTTCATTCTATTAGTATGGTTTATGAAACATAAGAAAGGCTATTACCTGCTCGTAGTCCATGGACAATCTACAATCCTCATTAGCTGATATATACTGTTTCATGAATTCATCGCCACTTCTGCACTCCTGAGTCCTGTCACCAAAGGTGGATGGTTTATGGCATATTATGATGGCATTTGTCTAGGAAATTAGCTAGGTATACAATTTTAAATCAGCATATGGGAGCTCTTAAGATCAAAACTCCCTAGTTGTATGACATTTCGAATGTTTTGTTGTTAAAACACTTTGAAATTACCTTTTGTCCTGATCAACTTCTTCTGTTAACTTTTGAAGATGGATGGCTCGTTCAAAATGAGCCATGGTACTTGCCTCTTTCCTAGATTTAGAATGGGTATGGAGTTTATCCCAGTCATGGTACATGCTCTTATATTTCAATTGGTACTTGGTAGTCCATAGTAATTTCTCTTTGATTTTGTACTTGGTAGTAGTAACTACTGCCGGTACTTGCTAGTACTAATTGTTCAAGTCTGTTTGTATTTGTTACCAATTAGTATTTCTTTATTAAGAAAGTTATATAATCAGTTAAGGTAAAATTAAGAAAAATACAGATTGATATGAACCACAGTGCCGCGCCCGTATGATTATCATGAGCATGGCCTTTATATTATACTTCTAGCTATCTGCATGACAGACTATGTAGTTTAAATTCCAGTACGTCGGCTGAACTGGACCTATCACTTGTGAATTAAGTTATCAAATAAACCATCTGTTCCGGTTATTATCACATCTCCAGCCATGACTTGTTTAAATTCCAGTACGTCGGCTGAACTGGACCTATCAGAATTTTTACCAAGTTGATACGGAGAGTTGAAACTATGTAGTTTTCTTGGTGAATGATAAATGCTACACCCCCTTCTGAGAACAACAAAACCACTATCATCAACATTGACAGCACGCAATCCCTGTCCCTTATCATTGGTGAGTGTAAGAATGTACGGTCGAGGCATTGCTCTGTACACAAAGTTGGTTACTAAAACCAATTGCTCTTGATCTTTTAAATGATTATATACCGGACGACAACTCTAACGTTGAGGAAGGTAATATGACTTTTTTTTTTCTTTTTCTTTATTAATCATCAATTCAATATTTAATATGAATTCATTTCTTAATGGATGTTGCAGAGTTATTGGGTCCTATGCCAGCGCCAGAATCTTTTGATCCTTGAAGTTCATTGGATTTATTTATATGTCGGTTATTCTTCTTTTTTGTGTTTGTGTGTTTATTTGACGTTAAAAATAACTTCTTTAAGTATCAAATTTTATTTGACGGAAGTCACGGAACAACCAAACTTTTTGTGTTTGTGTTTATTTGACGGAACTAATTATTGTATACATTTCGTAATTAGATTGAAATGGTAGAAACACTTAAATTTTTTTTTTTATTTCAACAATTTATATTTAAATTTCATATACAACAAAAAAAAAAAAAAAGGTATAAGGTACGTACCCGGAACCGGACCCGGGGTACAGGGTACAAAACCGGAACCGGACCGAGGGTACGGGGTACAGGGTACAGGTACAAAACTTAGGAACCGACCCTAGGGAGGTACAGGTACAGGGTACCATCAAGAACCGAGCCGAACCGACCTTTGTGCAGCCCTAGAACACACTAATTATCTCTCGTCAGTACCCTTTCCGAGAAAAAGAAATGAAAAAAAACCTCTCCTCAGTCCTCTCTGATATTAGGTTTTCTTTTGTTTTAACTTGCATAACATGGGTGGTAGGTCAATTTCTGTTTGGCAAAACCGGCAACGGCAAAAGTGCAACAGGGAATAGCATCCTCAAAAAAGAAGCATTCAATTCTGAATTTGATCTTGATGGTGTTACATGTAAGTGCGAGTTGCAGTCCACGACATGGGACTCATTCTTAATGTGATTGATACACCAGGTAATTTGGTTATCACTTTTGTTTCTCCTATTTAGGATATACTATGTTTTTAAAGGTGTGCTAATAAATTAATTAATCTAATTGTTGTAAACCTTTTGGGGCGTAGGGTTATTTGGATTTTCACCAGGGCCTAAAGATACGTTTGAAGAGATCAGTAGATGTATCAATTTTGCTAAGAATGGGATCCACGCAATTCTTTTTGTTTTATCGATTAGGAATCGTTTCTGGAAAGATGAAAAAGAAGCTGTTAGAAATCTACGGATTCTATTCGGAGAAAAAAATTCTTAATTACATGATTGATGCCTTCAAAGGAGATAACAAGGCATTGATTGAGTATGTGGATCGCAAGGCCCCTGAATCTTCAAAGGTAATTGTTATTGTATTTCATGTTGTTGGTCCATCTTTTAGATAGATGTAATTTGATGAAAGTCTAATGTAGTTTTAAATATATGGTTTTAAGTTTCTAATGACTTCTAATGTACAAAGTCCATTCAATGGTTATGGTGGTTTCTGACGCATAGTTCAATTTCTGTGATTCAGAAAGTGACCCGTTTGTGCAAAAATCGATTGGTTTTTTTTATAACATGACTGTAGATAGGAGTAAGCGGACCAACCAAGTCCAGCGACTGATGTCACTAGTAAATTTGGTCATAAAAGAGAACGGAGGACAACCCTATACAAATGAGATATTCGACGAGATTAAGGTCATTATTTGTAAATATGTTTTCTGTATCATTCATGTTTCTTCACTTTTTATAAGTGCATGCAAGAGATGTGTTGCCTTCTCAAAAGTTGAGCCTAGAAAGTGTAAAGTAAAGGAGTTGTCTTATCAATGCGTATAATTCTATTGTATGCACTTCATTCTAATTATGTCATTTGCATAACAGAAAGGAAACTCCAAGGTACCTGAGACAGAACATTTGGAGGGGCCCTCGACGTCGGAGAAGGATAATTCAGGAGTGCTTGATAGAATAACTGAGTTGGTATTCACTATTCACCCTTTTATTTTATATTTGTGTAGAAATTGTGGAAACGTGATGCCTAATGGAAATTTTAGGCACCAGGAATCTAGTTTTTCTTATTAGTTCCGCATACTTGGTAAAAAGCCAGCTCATAAACAATTTCTGGAATCTCCCATGAATGCTGTTGTCATATATCAGAAATGTTGTATTTGCTTTATAAATCTCTTTATATTTGTCATCTTCGTATAAATCTCTTTATATTTGTTGACTAGTGATGTCATTTTCATTGGGTACAACTTGCTACTTCCATTCACATAAATTAGTCCAAAAGGCAAGCATATTAAGCTAAGAGCTTGTTACAGGATGGTTATCTTTATACAATTGCTTAATTTCTGCTTTGACTCCTTATTGTACTGTAGGGGAGAGACACCTATAAATGGCATAGTCAAATACTTATTTTGTAGAATGGGAGTGCTTGTATAGCTTAAACAGCTATTCAATTTATTTGAAGGAATGGATTGAGAATTTGAGATTGTCTACTAATTGAAGAACAATTTGGAGATATCACTATAGGATTTTAAAGTTGAAACCTTTTTCAGAGTGAGCAGTGCCTCAGTCTTTGGACTGGACTAGTTCTAGTTAAGTTATGTTCTATTTAGTTTTGTGCATTAAGAAAAAAGACAATCCAATATCGATGCACATAAGTTAACTAATCTGTTCTATTTAATGACTTCGTCTTCTTTTTATTGAATTAATTATAACTTACGCACTGATGAAAGATTTGACTGAAGTCTAGCGTGTCAATGAAAATTAACACTACCGGCCCATAACCAAATTTTAAATTCACCCATGAATATTGTGAAGAACACAGCACAATCAATTTGATGATTGTACAACGTGCTTGAAGTATATGCTTGGTTTCAATTATATTTTGTCGATCCACCTGAATTTAATCATGTTGTTTATATAGGTCGAGCTAAGACTTGATGAGACTGTTAAAAGGCTTGAAGAGAGCCTGGCAACAGAAAAGGAGGCTTGAATGAAGGCTGAGGAAAATGCCAGATCTGAAATCGATGAGCTTAGGAGGAAATTGGAGAAAGCAGAAAATGAAGCAAAGGAGTTTCGTTCTAATAAGGGCGGGTGTCCTATATTATGAAGATTATTTTGGATTGGCTTATGATACTCCAGCATATATTTGCTTAAAACAGACCTTTCGGTGATTTTTTTTAGCTTATGTTGTTCCGATCTTAGGATTCCTTTTTTTTTTTTTTAACGAAACCATTCGCTTCAGTCTTTTCATAGTAGTATGTATATTATAATTTCACTGGGTACAGTTTTATAGTCTGCATATGATATATAGAGACCTTAATCAGCTCTTTTAGTTTTATAAATTTAGTTTATTGAAATTTTGTCAAGAATGTTTGATATCTATTTTTGACTTTTTATGATTTACCGAGCAGTGATTTCTGGCTTACTCATCCGGCCGAAGGGACTGAAATAACTGCCACCTCTTACCAGTTTGACCCTTTTCTTCATATTGAAAGAGCAACTCTTGATTGTTGTAACTTTGACACTCACTGTTGCGGCACTTTTGTTAGCCTTTTCTAAAAGGAGAAAAGAAAAGAAGAGGTGGCTTAATAGAGACTTGTCGAACATGGGGTTTTTAAACTTCAGTCTCCGAGTATGAGACCATTTTGTTGGTTTTTACACTGTACGTTTTCATGCATTATCCTTGTCCTCGGTCCCCATGCTTTTCTTTCTAAATCAGCCTTGCTTTTTGGTTTTAACAACAAAAAAAAAAACTTAGCTTTGATACCACCGGTATTACGTATTAAATTTCTTCACTTTACAAACTACTTTTTCATCCCGCAAATTGTTCGCCCATCTAGATGAAGGTATAAGAGGTGTTAAATGGGTGGAACTATTAGATAACCCTCTATAATTAGAATTATATTTCTATCTTTATCGCTAATGCTAAATTTTATTTTTTATAATTTATTTATTTAATTAACTAATTATTTATTTTTATTAATTTGTTGGATTTTTTTTCTTTTAGTTTATTTCTATCTCTCTCGAAAGAGATCAAAATGAGGAAAAAAAAGAATGAAACTAAGTTTTTTTGGATTTTTTAAAAAAGAAAATGGGTTTAGGAATAATCGGCCGATATGGAACTTGCATAATGACGAATTGTTCCCAGAATTGATGGATGTGGACAATCATATCAGCCGATTCTTATTAAAAGAAATGCTCGTTTTAGGATACACTCGGCATATATGGAACTTGTATAATAGCCGATTGTTCTCAGAAACGGTGGATGTGGACAATCATATCAGCCGATTCCTGTTAAAAGAAATGCTCATTTTTTAGGATACAGTCAACATATAAAATGTTTTTCATCTGCCGATTTCGGTTTATAAAAATCTTTGAAAAGCATATTCATACTAGAATCAGCATATGTTCTACATCGTATATGCCGATTCTGGTTCATGTTCTTCATTCACGAAAAACAATATCCACAATCGGCAGATGAGTCACTAAATACATACCGGTTCTAATTTGCTAAACTCACTTTTCTAGTATTTTTTAAGATACAATCGGCGGACATGAACCTACCTATTAATCGATTATAAACAATTGGCAGATGAAATACTTTCACCCCAACGATTTTAGTTTTTATAAAATTTAAAAATCATATTGATACTAGAATCGGCAACATGTTTTTTGTTGTATTTGCCGATTCTGGTTCATGTTCTTCAATCACATACAATCGGTAGGTAAATCATTAAATACCTGCCAATTCTAGTTAACTAAAATATATTTTTCTTAAAAAAATAAACGCTCATAAAAATAGGAAAAATAAATAAAAAATATCACAAAGAAAGTTAAAAATAATTAAAAAAAATAATGATAATTAATTAAACTAATCTAAGAATTAATTTAATGTTTAACACTAATTAATCAAAAGGTGTGTTATCCATTAACTAAAATTGTTGGATAATGGGTTTTTGAAGTTACTTTAAGATTACCCTATTTTAACTTATTAGATAGACCTCAAATAAAATGTATATGCCTCAAACTAGCCTTTTATATGAACGATTTTTTGGGGACCATCTAATTTTTGAGAGGACCATTAAATGATTAGTCCATCCATCATATGTTGATAAGGGATGTCCTAATGTTAGTAAATGACTAAGTTACCTTTTATTTATTTAAATTAAGTTATTAATCTAATAAATTTTTTTCTAAGTTCGGCTAGTTTTTATTTTGTTCCTAACCGAAATTCAATTTGTTCGGCTAAGTCGATTTTTTTTTTAGCCGAACTTCAATATGAAGATTATATTAAGGTTTGGCTGGGTCATTTTTCCTAACTGAACCTCAATCTGTTCAGCTAAGTCCACTTTTTTTTCCTAGCCGAACAAAGGTTCAATTTAGTTTTTTATTTTATTTTTCCTAGCCGAACTTTAATTATGAAGATCACATTAAAGTTTGATTGAGTTTTTTCCTTAAATGAACCTCTATCTGTTCAGCTAACATGTGAACAACATATTGAAGTTTGACTGGGTTTCATTTTCCTAGCCAAACTTTAGTTTGTTCGTCAGATATGAAGAACAAATTGAGTTTTAACTAGAAAAATAAAAAACCTAGTCGAGCCAAGCCCAATAAAAAAGTAAAATAAAAAATAAAAAAAATAATTAAAAGAAAATAAAAAAATAAAAAAAATAAAAAAAATAAAAAAATAAAAAAATAAAAAAATAATATAGAAAGGACATTTTAACCGTTAACTAAAGTATATGGATAAGGGGGACTGGAAATTACTTCGTAGTGACCTTACTAAAATGGAGGGAATAACCCCTCAAATTTTAAATAATTTCTAAAAAATAGTTCTTTATTATTTTTTACACTTTCTAGTGCAGTGATCGACTATTATCTAGTGGATAGGTGTACATAATAACAAAACCCTTATAAATTGGTTTACTGCAAATTCTCTTGAATATAGGTTGTATTTTGATGAGTATCATCATTCTTTATTTTCTAAGATTTTTGAAAAGGTGCAGATCCCTTTATTTAAATTTCTTAACTTAATTTTTACTATTAATGGTGTATTACCCGTCACTGTACCAAAGATTGAAGTGAAGAGACCTGAAAAATAAGGCCATTGAAATCTCTGGCTAAACATTTATGAATGGTTGGTGCTGTTTCACCTAGTCTTATAAATCCTACACCCTTCAAAATACAAACCAAACACCACTTCTACTGCACTCGCTGCAGTGTACATGCCTATCACACCAGTAGCATTAACCGATACAGACTCTAGCCAAAAAAAAAAACGGAAGTGCAGCAAATTTCTTAAGTAACATTTAGTTAACGTAGAAGGTTACTCCATCACATTACACCCAACATTATCCTAGCAAACTGAGCTAATACACCTAACCTGTTGACATGACAACACTTAATTACACTCTACATTAACTGTTTTTAATTTTAACTTGCAGCCTGCAAGATCCAAAATATGAAGACGTAGCTTCAACTACATTCCTGCAACTTGACTTAGCAAACCAGATACTTAGCCAAATGATGATCAAGTTGGAAGTTATAACACCCCCAGTCTTATTTAACTGATACGACCACCAGGATCCAATATAAGATGAAAAAAAGCAATATAAAATAGCAACAGTACCCATTATTATTCCAGCGCAACTCTTCCAAGCATGTATATGGTATGCCATCCACTCGATCCAGTACTTGGTAACTCCCCAAAGGAGACCCATTCTCTATGAACGCTTTTACAAGTGTAGGATAAAATTTCCCCATCAAACTCTGAAATATCTTTGTAGTCTTGGAACCCTTCTTCGTTGTTGTACCGGTAGCCGAGGTGGCATCCGCCTGGTGCTCACCAATTTGAATTTGGCCAGAAATATAAGCTTTACAGGCAATTAAGATAGTTTCGGCACGATTATGAAAATGGTCAACAATAAATTCTTGAAAATGATTTGGTGGTTTATGAAGAACACACACCATAGTCTTGCAACTCTTAAGAAATACCTTTTCATTATAATCCAAAGTTAACTTCTTCTTCTAAGGATTCAAATTCTCTAGTACATACAGAGGTTCATTGAAATAGGATTTTGCATTGAGAACTAGACCCTGAATGGATAACAAAACTTGAAAAATAGTTGATTGAGATGGAATCCATTTCTCATTCTTTCTAAGGCCAGTCCAAGTATTTATAAGACTTAGACAAACAACACCATTTGCATATAAATTAGGGTTTAATCTATGACCGAAAGAATGATAAGAAACGTTGGGTGGTACATTATGGTAATCTGGAGGAAATTGAATATCGAAAAAGAATAAACCGTCATGGTAAGGTGTACCTGTTGGTCCTATGATTACTGTTCGTAGTAAATCGATTCTTCCTTCGTAAACTCTAACATGAATCAGCAGGAAGATTTCTTTCTAAAATTTTCCACTCTTGCATTATTTTCTTATTACTAGTTGATGACAAAGAAGAAGGTGATGAAAAATAACGATGATCCTTGAACTCATTTTCGGTTTCGATGATATTGAAAATCTTGAACTCTCTTCTAATTGAATCATTACTCTGCTGTTGTTCTTTTTCTTTTTCGTCTATTTCTCCTACTACTCTTATCTCTCCTAGCTCTTGATCCATTGAACTCAACCTAGCTTATTGGGTTCTTTGATTCAGAATGCCTTTCGTATAATAATGGAATGGGTTACTGAATAGCACTGGCTACTTCAAATTTATATTTAAGAAGCTTAGGCGAGGTAGGTTGATTATCTAGTTCTGATTACTGCCTTGTTATACAAACCTAAAGACCTTCCATAAATGCATGAAAACCCTGGCCTTAGAGTAAAACTTTTTACATATTCAGTAGTATTTTTTGTAACCAATGTAGTCGATATAGGATTTTAATTTGTACCTGTCGAGAGCGATATATTGGTACACTTTTGTATCGAGGAGGTTTTGGTTCCAAATATCGTCAAAATATCAGTTCATACATTTTATACCTATAATTATTATATCAAACGTTTTTTTCCATATTGGACTTATTAAAATATAAAACTAGTACTCATTTTTTTAAAATATCATAAAAAACATGAGTAACAATTGAAAACCCTAAAATTAAGATAATAATTTTTTAATTTTTTTCATTGGATTTTTTTTTAATTGAAAACCTTAATTTCAACCATCTGGATCATTTCGACCATTTCGATCAACCCGTACCGATCATCTCGGCCGAAATCCCGATCATGTATCGTACCGTTGATATTAAATATTTCGTCTCGATTGCACTCAAAAACCACCGATAAAGATGACCGATATTGACTACGGTGCTTGTAACTACTGCAAGACGTTAAGAGCACTAATCAGGTTAATCAGGTTTCCATACATGACAAATGAATTTCCTCAGTGCGATGCACATGAGTTCTGCGATTCCTACCTTATGCCCCGAATTCATAGTGAGGTCCACACGGCAACATAAAAGCCGGTTATATTTGGTAATGGTGAGTTCTATTGACAACACTGGTGACTTTAATGCCGTGGCTTGATAAGGAAAAAGACAACTAAAATGAGCTTGATTTTCTCTTTAGGTCTTGGCTTTAACTTATGTATGTATGTATGTATTTGTATATTTGGTGTCATCCAAGATCTAACCGTAGGATGAGGGTGTCCTCTCGGATCAAAAGTTTTGTGGGACCAGAGATTTTAATGGTAGGATGTTAGGTTCTCCATAAAACTGATTTTGTTGTTGTGAGATGAAAATTTGGAGAAGGTTTAATCTGGCTGCTATGTCAATTTTGATACAGCAGCTAGACAGCCAACATGGAGTAACATCACAAGTAAAACAAAGAAAAACATCAATGAAACACAGAAAAGATGCATTAACAGAAACCGAAGTACTTTCGACAATTATTTACTTTTGGAGTGTTTCTACATGAAGCCTTGACGCTAATCTACGTAACGTCGTAACTGTAACAAGGGTTCTGACTATTACTTGCAAGAACCATATCGAAGAGATACTTGGCATAACACTCTTATATACATATTGGTTAGTAGCCTTTTTCCTATACATCATCTTTCAAACTCAAATCTGATTAAATAAGATATTCGTAATACTTCAAGTAGAGTCCACCTGTTACATCTTGAGGCAGGTTATTGACGTAGTAGTAGAAACATGATAGTTTCTCTTTAGCTACAGTTTCTGAGTTAACAAAATCATCATTGGCTGTAAGAACCCATAAATCTCTTGATGACTCTCTTTAGGCTGCCCGGACAAAAAGGGCAAGATTCTGATCTAGTATTCCTGTCGGAGAATACTGTGAAGTAAGACCTTTATTAGCCTAGCGTTTTTGAGGGCTACTTAAAAAAAAATTGGGACGACTTATTTATACCCATCCAATAGATGTGGCTATGGGATATCCTAATGGTGAGTAAAATATCCTATATTCCCTTTCACTAATAAAAGTATAAAAACTAAACCTAAACTCATTTCATTCCTAACTAACTACCGATTGTTTTGAATTAGTTTCTCTTTTTCTTCTTTTTATTTTTTCTACCGATTGTGCGAGGAAATTTTCAAAACCAATTCATCGTATCTCATCGTATCATCATTAATCACGTACCAATTCATCGTCGATAATTCAATCTAAAGATGACTTGACAGAAACAAACTACCCATCAAGCTGATAATACTAATTGGTCAAATTTTGCCGAGAGAATTAGAAGCAGAGAGATTGTTGAGAACATAGTGAAGAAGCTGAAGACACGAAGAACACGAAGATGATGATCTAGATACTGAGACTGATTCTGACAATTAGCCTCTCCAGAGCTATCTAATGGCTCCAATAAGGTAAGGGTTTACCATTATTTGTGTTTATTTTGCTTCAATTGAATGAAATCGTCAATAAAATTTCAAGGGTTTTCGGTCGGTAGTTTCGTGTTTGTATTTATCTACCAATTATGGTCTTGTTCTTCATTCCTCGAGCACATCGACCATAATCGGTAGTTAGATTTAGTCCTTAACTACCGATTGTGTTCCTGAACCAAAATTTAGGCTTAATTGGTAGTTAAATTTTTTATTTAATTACCGATTATGTTAGATGATTTCATGTAGAGGATTATAGTTTTGAATCAATCGGTAGTTTCGTATAAGTTTAAACTCCCGATTATGAAAGTTCGGAATTCCTCAAGCACATCCATATAATTGGTATTTAGAATTTTTCATTATCTACCGATTGTCTCTCTGTACTCAAATTTATATTTAATCGGTAGATAATTTGCTACCGAACTACCGATTATATTACATGGTTTCAATCGGTATATAATCTATATCCCTAGCTACCGATTATGAACAATCGTTTGTTAGTTTTTTTATTTGACTACCGATTATGTGTGTCCATAGCTTAGAGTTTTTTGTTCCAATTTTTATGCATAATCGATAGATAATCTAGGTCCCGAGCTACCGATTATGGACAATCGGTTGTTAGTTTGTTTATTTGGCTACCGATTATGTACAATCGGTTGATGTTTATGTTCTTTATCGACCGATTATATAGTGATTAAACGGTGTCTTATTAGAAATAATTGTTCTTTATTTTGTTTTTTTAGGGAAAGGCGAGCTAAGCAAGCCCAAGATACAATTGTTTTTGGGCCTCGTCGTGAAGGGGGTAAGAAATTAACAGCTAGTGCAAGAAGAGAAAAGAGTGCTCGCGGAATCTCTATCTCCGAAGGAACTCAACCAAGTTTTCCAAGAGTTAGAAACCAAGAAGAAGGCGAACCAAATGCTCCACAAGTTAGAAACCAAGAAGAAGGAGAACCAAGTGCTATACAAGGAGAAGGACAAGGTACAAAGAAGGTAATTAAGAAGAAAGGAGGACACCAAGTCCCCACCTCTTTGAAGATGAAGGGTATTGAAGCAGGCCAAATCCATCGGTTATCAAGAGATGAAGGAGATCTGTTATTTGGATACAAAGACTCTTGGACCAAAGCAATTTATTCAACTGAGGTAATAATTATAAAACACCATTTTTAAGCTATTGTCTTTTTATTCGTAGAAGTGTTAACCGTTATTCTAATTATTTTATAATTCGTCGTGTATATTAGGATCATTCTCATGCGGTTCGTCTACTCAAACCTAGAGCTGCACCAAGAAAATGAAAGATTGGTCGTCAGATGGTGAGTGTGAAAGGTTGAAGCAAATTATTTATAACTCGGGGTTATGTACTGCTGCCGATAATTCAATGTTAGAGCATGACCGGGTGTCGATATCAGCCTTCATGGAGAGAATGTATCCTGAGACTGATACCTTCCACATGCCGTTTGGAGAGATCACGATCACCCCAGATGATATGGTGCAGATTATTAGTCTCGCTGACCATGGTACAACCGTCAAGTTTGATTACGTAAAGCATTTAAGCTGGGAACAACTTTATTTTTACACTCGGAAGTGCCTTGGTTGGGATGAGCGACATCCGACGATGAGTTCAACCGGTGTTTTCGTTACAAAACTAGACAGTTCAGCATGGTCCACTTGATGAACATTTTCTAAGGCACAAAGGATAAAGAAGAAATGAATCTTTAGCGACGACGAAGTGAACGAAAAATCGTCGGATGACGTCCAAAGATGTATGTTTTGATCCATACAAAGGAAGACCGGGCTAGTGGATATATAGCGGGTTGTCGTTTTATTATGGACCCTTGTGGCATCCCACATGATGTTATGTACAATTCCTCTAGGGTGATGCGTCAACTCGGTTTTGTACAAGAAGAACCTTGGAGTCACATGCGTGGCAAGTTCAAATTGGACGTGGGGAATTCTGTATGTGGTAAGGACTATATCACAGTAGTTTACTCTGGTAACCCATCCGTTGAAGATTGGAATAACATGATGCAATATTTGATCAACGAGCGGAGACCTGTCAACCGAAGTTGTAAAGTATATCCAGGCTATATGGAATGGTACCGGGAGCATTATCATCTTCATGTGATCCGTGAAGATAAAGGAAATACCATCAAGGTTTCCGATTATACTTGTATCATCAAAGACAAACTTTCAGGTTATGAGAGGCTGATACGTAATGTTCTTTCCATTTGATTTAATATTACAGCTTAATATTTTAGATAATAATCGTTTGATTATTATTACATAAAAATAGAAAAAAAGGTTTGTGTTTTTCTCCAAGAAGATTGTTGGGTGTATAAAGGCGGGAGTGCCTGTATCAGTTGAGAAGATGAAAGAGCATAAAGATCTAATAGATAACATTGATAATGAAGCTTATGCAAGTAATTTTGGGAGAAAGCTTCGTACAAGGCTAACAGGCCAGCATCAAAGCCCAGTAAAAGATTTCGTGGTTCATCGAGAACTGATGGTGAAGCCAATGTCCTTAATGCTGAAACATATGTCCCTGGTGCTCGTCGTCCTTGTACTAAAACCAAGAAATCTAGAAATTAGATTGTGGTTGTATTTTTAGAGAATATCATTTTCGGTTGATTTGCAAGAAACTTGTTTAATGTTCTAACATTATGTTTACTTTATGGGTGATGAATTGATTACTTTACGGATGATGAATGGATTTTATGTCTTTTCTGTGAATTATCGATTGATTTGCTAGAGACTCATTTTTAATAAATAACTTTGTCGAAATTTTTACAGTACAATCGGTATATACTTGGTTTACATCAACTACCGATTAAGCATGTTGATTCACAATCGGTAAATAATTATCTACCGACTACACCTACTGATGGAACTGTTTGTTTCTGGACACAATTTGCATTATAATCGGTAGTAAATTTTTTTCTTAGACTACCGATTATGGAGTTTAAATATTTTTGAAATTGGAAAAATTTTCCAATTTTGAATTTGGGGAAACATTTATAATCGGTAGTAAAAAAATTTCTTAGACTACCGATTATGAAGTTTAAATATTTTCGAAATTGGAAATTTTTTCCAATTTTGAATTTGGGGCAACATTTATAATCGGTAGTAAATTTTTTTTCTTAGACTACCGATTATGGAGTTTGAATATTTTCGAAATTGGAAAAAAAAAATTCAATTTTGAATTTGGGGCAACATTTATAATAGGTAGTTAAAATTTTTCTTAGACTACCATTATGGATAATGAATATTTTCGAAATTTGAAAATTCTTTACATTTTGAATTTGGGGCAACATCTATAGTCGGTAGTTAAAAAAATTTCTTAGACTACCGATTATGGATAAGGTGAAGTGCATTCTCTAAGACACAATATGAAAATAAAAATCAATATAGTACATTCTCCAACAAAGAATATTATAATTAACACAAAACCTAATTAGCCTCTTTTTCTTCTCATTTCCTTCTCTACCTCTTTATTCTTATTCTTCTATTCCATTTCCTTTTTCATTTCTTCTCCTCTACCGATTCATCCTCCTCCCTTTCCTCCTCCATTTCTTCTCATTCTCCATCTATAATGGCTCCAAAAACTTTTGCTACACAATCAAAGAAGGGAAAGGAAAAGATAGTGACCGAAGAGTCCAAAATCATTCAAATCGATTCGTCAACTGATTCCGACGATATGACCCTCCATCAATTTCAAAAACCCTAGAAAAAGTAAGTTACATCGAACTTTTATGTTTTAAGTGATTATTTTGAAAAAATCATGATAATTTTATGAAACGACGCATAGTCAGTACAAATCTGGTAGACTTTATCTACCGATTATGCCTCGATATCATCATTCCTGAAGAACATCTTGAATAATCGGTACATATAAAATAAACTTTGCTACCGATTATATATTGTGTTTTTGATAAACCAGTTTTAGGACTAACACTCTACTGATTGCATATAATCGGACATATACTGATAACACGACCTACCGATTGTTTGTAATCGGTTGATATTCATAATTTTAACTACCGATTGTGTGTATTCGGTTGGTATTGAATAAATTTAACTACCGATTATGTGCTTTTGTTTATTTTATAATAGCTACTGTGTAGTTAGTTAATAATTCATGTTTGGGTATGTTTATTAATCTATTTCAATTAAAATTTTGATTAAGGGTCTTGTCTCTGAATTATTTCTTTGATTAAGGGTTATGGGGAAAGTAGCAAAAAGTGGAAAGGTGAAGGCAATAGAAAAGGAAAAGAAAAAGGATGAAATGGATGAAGATGAAGTTTTTTCTCCGGCTGAAAAGTCTGAAATTCTTTGTCGTCTTCTTTTCAATTTACGAAAAGGAGTTTCTCCTGAAGAAATATATCAAATGATGCTGGATGATCTGGATTTTTTACGAATGATGAACGATCTTAATTCTTGGTGGAACAATGCTGACAATCCCCTCAGCTACGTTGAAGTTCTATCTTTGGATGAAGGATCAGAGGGAAAAATGATTCGAATGATGAAGGTTGATCCAGATTTTGATCCTCGACTCTTTTTCAGGGAAAAAGACTTTTCAGGCGTAAACCCATACTACAACAAAGTTGGTGAGTACATAGGTCTAATTGAGAAAGATGAAGCTGTTGATGAGCCTAAGAAGAAGGAGAAGAAGAAGCGAGTAACAAGGAGTGGAAGAATTTAATGAAATCGATGAAATTGATCACTTTGATTATATTTGTTGTTTTTTGTTTTATTTTTTTCGGATGTTTTAAGTTATTTTGAACAAGTTCTCTGAACAATATGTAGTAAGTGATGAACATGGTATGTTGAAATAGTATTATGAAATAGTATGCTCATTCTTAAAACAAGATAAGAGTAAGTAGGTAGCGTACCAAATCATTTGCATAGTGTAAGGAAGTATCAGGACCTCATATGAAACATGATTAACCCATTCAACAATTTACATAAAATAGCAGTAAGTTAGACAACAATAATCGTTAGTTAACTATGTTTCTATACTACCGATTAAATATAATCGATAGTTATTAATTTCATGTACTACCGATTAACAACAATCGGTAGTTAATTATGTTCACGTACTACCAATTATGGCAAGACAAGTTCTGTACACAAAAACAAGTATAATCAGAAGTTTAATTTGTTAAAAAACAACCGATTATATAGGAATCGGTGGATAAATTTGATCTTTAAACTACCGATTACAAAGTGCATAAATTTTACGTTTAATTCAATTCTGGCTTAAATCGATAGATAAAAAATTTCACCCACTACCGATTGTGAAAGATGAAGAGTTAGAAATTTCGTAAGTTTGGAGAAATTGATTTTTGGGGCGAAAACTATAATCGGTAGATATGGTACTCCATTAAACTACCGATTATGAAATCAAAATCCGAAAAAAATTCAATTTAAGAATTTTGTTTAATCGGTAGTAATCAAAATCACGAGACTACCGATTATACCATTATTTTAGCACAAGAGTGTGTAATCGGTAGATATGGTACTCCATTATCTACCGATTCTGGGACGTCTATGGCATTAAATGCATGCAAAAAAATAAATTTTTTTTGTTAACGATCACATCCTAACGTAGACAAAGTGAGTTTTTGAGCTTCTTAACACAATAACTGATTGTTTGATGCATTGTTATTGATTTTAGGTAAAACCTAGTTTTCCCAAACTTCTTCTTCTTCTTCTTCTTCTTCTAACACACTCTCTATTTCTATTCTAAAACTATAACTCAAATAATTTTTTAACACTAACTATAACCTAATTTAACAAACTAATTAATCAATATTAACACTAATTAAGCAAGGGCATATTAGCCATGAAGGAAAATATATGGATAAGGGGTGTGCGGATTTTACTTCTTAGTGATTTTATTTTATTTTATTATTCGTCCCAATTTTTTTTGGGTCGCCCTCAAAAACGTCAAAATCTTTAGAGATAAAGTAAGTGTTTGAAACAGAACGCATTTTGCAGTTACCAGTCACGGTAGCAGTTAATGCACATAGAATGGCAGTAATTAGGAAAGACCATTTTAGCACAAGGTTCCATACAAAATCCCACATTCAGTTTCTCTCTCTACATCGACGTCGGAGAGATTCTTTCTCTCTTCCGGCCTACTCATCCTCCCAAACATATCTGTTTAAGCCAAAAATCTTTTCGACTAAAACAACCAATCAAATTCTCAAATATCAATTAAAGATTGAAAACGAGTAACAACCAAACATCTTGGTATTGATTTTATAAAATCATTTCTGTACGATACATAAAATCATTTCAGTACGATACATATGATCAATCAAATTTAACATTTTTGGTCTATGAACTTTACATTCTTCAATTAAGTACAAAAATCCCTACTTAATCTAATTATTTCTCTTAGATTCATACCTAGAAATTTATTCTCTTTCTTTCTAAGGATTTTCTCCTCTTTTTTTTCCGACCCCTTCTTTGTTGTCTGGCTTCTTCTATTTATAGATTTATTTACTGGGTCCCTCTTTGTGCAACGC